>PVKP010006949.1:0-79867 GCA_004027715.1 Plecturocebus donacophilus | reverse complement strand
GTGTTTCATGAGGACAGATTTTTCCGAATGGGAAGATGAACAAGTTCTGGAGATGGATGGTGGTGGAGGTACATAATACCACTGAACTATGCACTTAAAATGAATTCAAATGGTCAATTTTATGTTATACATACCTTACCACAAGAATAAAAAGAAGTCTGATAATAGCACTTGCCTTGAAATGGTGTTTGGAGAATAAGGGCACAGTCTCTGCGTGGTCTGGATCTTCCTCACTCGAGCCGGCAGCCTCCCGGGCCCAGTTCCCAGCAATGCTGTCCTGCGGTGGACAGAGCTGAGGCTCCTGGTCACTGAGTTGCTGCCGGAAGGGCTCCCGCCTCCAGCTCTTTGATCTTTCCACATGGAGCTCCTGAGATGCTGGATCTTCACTGGGGAGGTGCTATCTCCTGCTTTGGCCATTCCAAGGTTGGTTTTCCCAACAACCAGAAGGTGGGTGTGGGTGAGCCTGGCAGGGAGCCAGGCCTTGTCCTCACCAGTAGCACCAGCTCCAGACTCAATTCTCTAGCGTGAAAGACAAATGTCCCCCAACCCTAATGCCACCCACATATCTACACAGACACTATGCTCCATGGAACGCAAGACAACTCACCCAGTAGCCTATACCTTGTCACACACAGTGAGGACGCTTGGAGGGACATGGTCTCCACTCAGGCCTGACGCCAGCAGGACACCCATCCACTGCCAGACGAGCATGCAATCACTCCTCATTTGCAAAGCACGGCTCCCATCATTCCAGAACCCACGACACAGTCTCACAAAGACAACTCTTTGCAAGGAGCTGGGAAGTAACTTGGGTCCAGTCAGATTGGCAAAAACGGCCTTCCGGCCTTGACCTGTGGCCCAGGGAGCAGCATGGGGCCTTAGAGTCAGGCTGGATGGGGTTCAATCCCAGTTTCTCCACAACTGCTTCAGATTTTGGACAAGCTTCTCACCTTCTCCGAGCTGGAAACTCCCTCTCAATAAAGTGGGAGACAGCCCCTCTGGCCTGAGGACTGGAGCCCAGCATAAAGACACTGACTGCAGCTGCCAGCACCGCCCACTGCAAACCAGTCTGCGCCCAGGTTGTAACCCAGCAACAGAACCGCGATCCAAAGCTGCCAAAGGACATCAGGTCATGGCCCTTTCATTTGAATCTGCGGTGGGACTGGAGTCAACTCAGCTGTAGGCATCATTTCGTGGTCGCCTGGAACAACGGCAGGTAAATGGAAGGCAAGGAGAGTCAAGGGCTGGAGACGGTTCTGTGGCCTGGGGCAGAGGCCCAGAGAGGGCTCCATGCTGCCCCACGCCCTGGGTCCTGTAAAGGGCCATCTTCCTGGAAGAAACGTCACACCTCCCAACAGGTAAGTCCTTTCCAATTCAGGGCCGGTCACATCAGCCCTGGAACGGCAACGCCATCCCTCTTCCTGCGCTGTTTCTGGCATCAGGGCACGTGCTCCTCGGGGACTGCCCCTCCCACGCCAGGGCAGGCCCGGCCCCAGTACACACTGGATGAAGGACAAGGAAGAGGAGGTGGAGCTGGGTGCAGAGTGCTCCATACTGAACCTCCGGGCATGCTTCAGGCACACTCTGCACACGCTCCACACATGCATGTTACACGGCAGCAGCCTGGAAACACATCAACACAGCTGAGGGCTCTGGGTTCCAGCACCCTGACCCACTGCTGAGGTCAGGCCGCCATTCCTCACCACCATCACTGAATATGCTCTGAGCTGGCTTCCCACGCCCCAAGTCACAGCTTCCCCTGTGATCACAGCAGCACTGCGCCTGCCCGGGCAGTGCACGCTGTCACCAAGAGGCTACGCTGCGAGCCCACACTGCCTCTGGGGCCTCTGCTTCCCAAGAGGCTGAGGGACGTTGAGAGGGAAGAAACCTTTCATGGAAACAAGCATTTTAACATAAATAATGGACAATAAACCCTTTTATAAAATATTTATTCTAAAAAAAAAACACACTGTACAAATTTAGATAGAACATTCTCAATGCTCAGATTTATAAAAATGTGAACAGAAAGACTGAAGTAGCAAAGGAACTTACATTTCTGTTTTGTCTTTTTAAATTAGGAAGGTAAAAGTGATTTTTCTTCAGGTACAATGATAGTAAACGTCCAGAAGACATCCAAAAAGCCAGAAATAAAAAGCGCAGGAGCTGCCTGCAGACTCTCAGGTCCTGTCTCCACCAGCGGAATCCAGGTGGATGTGGTGTGGCACTCCCGCAGGGTGACCCAACCCGTGGGTCCACGTCAAACGCTCAGCGAGAATCCCACGGCGGGCTGCGCACAGCCTAAAACTCTGTGCTCAGTTCATCATCTCCTGCGTCTCAAACAAAATGGGTTTTCTGTACATTTGTTACAAAGGTCTGTACAAAAGCACAAAGCTGCTATGAGGTGTTAAAAATGGACGGCTGGGAGCTGCTCGTACGGTTCCACCTGTACATTCACAGAGGGAGGACACCATAAAAAAAGGACTCACCCACAAATTCCAGACCAGAGAATCCTGGTTTCTTAAAAGATCATTTAAAAGTCTGGAGCAAGTTCCAGCTCTACCATTTCTAACCGCCTCGCCCACAGTCGTCACCAGCTCCCTCTTTCACACACAAACTACCAGGAAAGCAACTGCAATCCAGTGAAACTGCAGGACTTTCGTGAATAAAATGAACGAGGCAGAGAGAAGTGGTAAAAGCTGCGGGCTCAGAGCCCGCGGCTTCCTTCACATTCTGGGTGGCTGAGGCGGCCGCGGTCACAGCCAGGGGTGCCAGGCTGGGTCCATGCGGCACAGGTTGTCCAGGCTGTTTGCCGCGGCCACCAGGGTGTTCACCTTGCTCTCCCCGCCTTCAAACTGGGCGAGGTTGTGCAGGCGGGTCATGATGGCGGTCACGGCTTTCTGAACTAGAGACACCAGCTGCTGGCTGTCCATGTTCTCTGGCTGCCCGGCAGCCGAGAGAGGAGAGGACGTGTCCTCCTGCGTTTTTTTGTGCCAAGCAATGATCTCGTCCCGGAGCACGGTTTTCAGAATGCCGTCCACCTGCGTGATGGAGAGAACGTGAGGACTTGAGTTGAACCGAGAACAGCCCAGAGGGGCAGCTTCCTCACAAGGTGGGGCTCAGCCACAGCGGCCGCCCAGGGCCACGAGGGCTGGTCAAGCCTCAGCACCGGGCCAGGCATGCGCCCTCAGGAAGGGCTGGGGAAGCCACTGGGGGACAGACCCCCTCCTGCACTTGGAGCAGCAGCCAGGTGCTGGGCAGCACAAACCTGGGTGGCACAGGAGGCCACACTGCGACCGGGGCTCCATCTGCTTGTTTACTCGATGCCTTCCATCATCTGCTGAGTGTCAGGCAGGCCTGTTCCAGGCACTACAGCCGAGGGTGAACCAAAGAGAAAACCATCCTCTGCCCTCACAGCAAAGAAGGTCGTAACCCACGGGGGTGCTGGCCACGGTGGGAAACGTAAAGCCCACGAGGCAGATAAGCGGCTCCCGCAAGGCCGTGACGCATATGCACCTGAGCGGCCCTAGCCTGCGCCTGTCACCAGACGATGCGGAGACCCACCTTGAAGTTCGGCTGTGCAAAGCATCGGGCCACCGCGATCATGGACGCCGTCAACGGGCCGGAGACGCCGATGGTGGTTAGAAACTCAGAAATGTTGGGTGTGAGGCGGAACGGGACAGGACGGTTGGCATCCAGGTCTCCAGTTGCGTCGTTTATGTCAAATCGAAAGTAGGCAACGTTCAGTTTGCCAGTGTCCTAAATTTCAGAAGGAGACACTTTAGAAACTTCAACAGAAAGGTGACGTCTCGAGGAGAGGATCTGGCTGTTCAAACCGGCTTACCTGAGCGATCTGTAACATCTCGGGGTTGAGTCTATTTAAATGCAGGACGAATTCCGCGAAGCCTATCAGAGCCAGCTGGATGGTGAACATCTTGCGGAATGTCCAGTAGTCCGTGGCGTTGGGGAAGGTGTGCAGTGCCCACTCCTTCAGCATGCTGCGTGGCACCATGTTACTCTGAACCTCCTTGAGGATGTCGCGAAGGACCTGAAATACATCACTCCATGACACTTCCACCTAACTCACTGATATTTTTTTGCGAAAGAAAAACTCTCAAATTGCAATTAGTCTTTAACTTAGCAGCAAGAGTAAATTCTGGTGAGAGATTTGACACACGCATTGTTATTTGACTGAACATGAGGAGGCACAATATGGCTCTGTTTCCCTCTGGGGTTCGCTGCTGTCCCCTCTAAAGCACCAATGCAGCTGGTCTGCACCAATGCCTGTTACCTGATATGTGACACCTGATGAAAATGCAGGTAAATATCGAAACACATCCACCCTTGCTGACTACAGAATATATCAGACCAATTAACACAAGAAAACGCCGACGGCAGCAGCGCCACTTCCAACCAAGACCGAATACCGAAGACAAATGTTTCACAAACTGAAGGAGCTGCTGTACCCACACACGCCACATTTGAGACTGATCTCTGGACAGGAGACTCATAGACCACTGCAGACACCACCACTCAGTAAGAGTTTACTGAGTTAATGGAGCTCCTGTTCGACCATCTGGTACAGGCCCGGGGTCTTTTATCAGCAAAGTCCGACCCCCGTGCTCTGAATGGCCAGGAGAAAGCAGGCCCTTCCGCCGGCAAGCACAAGGCAGGCCGCCCACGACACACGCAGCTTGTTTCCTTGTCTGTCAAACAGGAAGAAGCACTTCTGAGACCTCAAGGATTTCCAAAATCTGCTCCGCAAGCAGTGAGCATGCTGCCAAAACCCATCAAAATCAACTTTTTCAGAACTCCAGAAATTAAAGCTTGCAACAGTCTGAGGAAAAGGCTGATTCCTGGTGAGAACGGTGAGTGCGCTGCCAGTTCAGTGTGCGCCATT
Source organism: Plecturocebus donacophilus (assembly GCA_004027715.1). NCBI lineage: Eukaryota > Metazoa > Chordata > Mammalia > Primates > Pitheciidae > Plecturocebus > Plecturocebus donacophilus. The sequence continues at coordinate 74,970 of PVKP010006949.1, read as the reverse complement.
CCCACTCGCTTCTCCCCAGCTCCACAGGAGCCTGGAAAACCAGCCGCCTCACCACTGTGGGAGCTGTGAAAACCAGCAGCCTGACCAGGCGCGGGGGCTCATGCCTGTAATCCCAGCTACGTGGGAAGCTGAGGTGGGAGAATAGCTTGAACTTTGGAGGTGGAGGTTGCAGTGAGTCGAGATTGCACCACTGTACTCCAGCCTGGGCAACAGAGAGAGACTGTCTTGAACACAAAACTAAACAAAAAAAGCCTGGGTGGGGTGGCTCACGCCTGTAATTTCAGCACTTTGGGAGGCTGAGGCGAGCAGATCACCTGAGGTCAGGAGTTCAAGACCAGCCTGACCAACATGGAGAAACCCCGTATCTACTAAAACTACAAAATTAGCCGGGTGTGGTGATGCATGCCTGTAATTCCAGCTACTCGGGAGGCTGAGGCAGGAGAATTGCTTAAACCTGGGAGGCGGAGGTTGTAGTGAGCCAAAATCATGCCATTGCACTCCAGCCTGGGCAATAAGAGCAAAACTCTGTCTCAAAAAAAAAAGAACAGACAGACAGAAGAATGACGAAGCAGAATTTATAGCAAAACAAAAATCAAGAGGCACAGAGAGGAGGAAGCGGGTCTAAAGCTGGAGTCCTCTGTGCTGTGGGCATCTCCCTCTGCCTACAGGCCCTGGCAGCTGCTAACCTGGAACAAACAGCCTGGTCGGTCACTCACGCTGTTTACAAACAGGATGACTCTGAGGTCAGCACGTGTTTGTCACTGGCTTCCATGCAGTAGAAAGTTAATGTTGCCATAAGAGAATAATCCATTCCTCTCCTGCAAATACCTCAGAACTGCCCATCATCCGTAGAATGAGCAGGCCGTGGCCTGTGCCACAAAAAAGTGCTGGCGTTGATTCCCAAGAGAGGCCATGAGCTCTGTCAACAGAGGTCGATCAGAAACAGGGACCCACGCCTCTGCCTGCAGAGCTGGGAGGCAGCACCTGACCCCGCAGCCTGGAACACCTCGGGCACTGCCGCGCCCTGGGCCACGGAGCACACGGTGGGCTCAACCTTCCTCAACCAAACTAAGTCCTCCAGGAGCCGGGAGAACTGGAATAAGTCCCTGTAAGACTTGGGCAAGGTCACAGTGTCCACCTCTGTGGTCTCTCCTGCTTGAGACCCACAGAAAGGACCTCAGGTGCACCCAGGGAGAGGCCAAAACAGCTGCTGCTGGGTGCTCTACACAATCCCCCAAAAATCTCATCCAGAGCCCATGCCTGACCTGCCTCCTACCAAGGGCAAAAATGTGCAGGTGAAAGAGGGGCCTCTGCACCTCCGGGGGCTGCAGGCAGGGCCACCCAAGACTCCTGCAGGATCCACGCTCCTGGCTCAGGCAACCCAAACGGCTGGGCCCTCGCACTCCAGAGTCTGTCGCTTTCTGTATTTCAGAAAGTATGGAGAGTATATATACTGCACACGGCCTAACGCCCCAGCAGCAGACCAGGTGAAGTGGATGAAGGCAGACTGTAAACAGCCTCCCAGCACCTCAGATCAGGTGTGGCTGCCAAATGAGACTGCCAGAAACTTATTTTAAAATTCTAACTTCAGAGCTTCTTTTTAAGTACAGGCAGAGGACAAGGGGCCTCTCCATGGTCGAGGAATGACCCGTGTCCTATCATGACAAACCATCATGACAAGCGTCCTCTCACTAAGGTCAATGGCTGTCTCTCTACCATCTCACGAGTCTAATCAAGTTATCTTAAGTGACAGAGGTGGCCCCCAATGAATGCCTGCGTGTCTCCTGAGAACTGTGTGTTCCCAAGCACCGCCCTACGCAGGAAGGCTACAAGAGGCAGCTCAGCCCCCAGCCCGGCCCCGCCCCGCTGCTACCTGGTGGCTGGCTTGGGTCCCCCGCGCCTGCACCGTGGCCAGCCGGTCGTAGTAACGGGAGATGGGGTTGTCGTGCTCGATGCCCTTCTTGGCACAGCGCTGCTTGTAGATCTCCACCAGGGAAAGTGAAGAGGGGTTGTCCTCCACGAGGCGCATCTGCGGGGAAACCGCCACGACCCGGGGCACTGGGGAGAGGGGACGAGAAATGGGGCAGGCTGAGGGTGACTGTGGGCCAGCTCAACTCCACTGCCAAGGCGCCACTGGGAGCAGAGCTGACCCGGCCCTGTGTGCCTCAGAGGGACCATGGAGGAAGCTGCACCATCCATTTGCCCAGCAGATGGCATGAGGCTCTGATGGCATGAGCTGACCATCAGCCTGTGTTCACAATCAGAAATGCTTTAGAAAGCAATCTTAAAAATATGTCTTAAAAAAACCAAAAAAATAAAGAATAGCCTGTAGTGCCAGCTACTCCGGAGGTTGTGGTGGGAGGACTGCCTGAACCCGGGAGTTGGAGGCTGTTGTGAGCTGTGACTGCGCCACTGTACTCCAGTCTGGGTGACACAGAGTAGGACCCTGTCTAAAAAATAAGAACATGGCCAGGCATGGTGGCTCATGCCTGTAATCCCAGCACTTTGGGAGGCCAAGGCAGGAGATCACTTGAGGTCAGGAGTTCGAGACCAGCCTGGCCAACATGGCAAAACCCTGTCTCTACTAAAAAACAGAAAAATTAGCTGGGTGTGGTGGCGCATGCCTGTGGTCCCAGCTACTCGGGAGAATCACATGAACCCAGGAGGTGGAGGCTGCAGTGAGCTAGGATTGCACTACTGCATACTCGTCTGGACAACAGAGTGAGACACCCTCTCAAAAAAATAATAATAATAAACTGACTCTGCCAAATGTTCAGTCTTAGAGGCTTTCCTTAATCAGAGTCTACGGGAAGAGTCCAGCCCTCCTGCTCTGAGACAGCTGCTGGCTAATGACGCAACCCTTTCTTTCAGCACCTAGCATGGTTACACCCCATCTTTGGAGAAGCAGGAAAATCATCCCTGAAGTCATCTTGTGTGTTCTGTCCAGATAAGGAAAGCCACCAGCGTCAACCTCACCATCCAGCCCCATTAACATGTAAATCCCTGTCCACACATGGTGACCGGCACTGTTCCCAATCACCCATTCGGTATCTGAGATGCAGTTAAGGAACCACCCACCCAACAGGATGCTGACCTGCCCCGAAACCACTCCTGTCTGAGCTAGCTGGAGGCGGCAGGAGCGCTGGGCGGCCACTCCAGAGCCTGCCTTGCCAGTGACGTCGCCTTGGGGAGCAGCACCAGGCTTGTGTGTAGTTTCTTGATCCAAAAGTAGGATAACAGTACCTACCCCAGAGGGTTGCTTGTGGATTAAATGAGATAATACTTTATGAAGATATTAGGTTCAGGAATTCTTGTTCAGATACCTTGTTGCAATAAAGTTGGAGGGAACTGAGAGATTTCCAGAAGATGGCAGATTAAGCCTCCCCGGTGAGGGTCCCAATGGTGGCCGTGTCCAGGCTTCTGTAATCTCTGATGTGGAGTCAGGGGTGCATGAGGTGCACAGATGATTCTGACTTCTGTGAACCAAGTGGCTAATTCTGTCCAATGTCAGTTAAGCCACAGCTGATGGCTCGCTGTCCTGGCTTCTACCCATAGAGAAATCCCCACATGACTCCAGGACACACATTAGGACTGCCAGGCCGTGCTAACCAATGTTGAAAAGCAGAGAAGTCAATAACCCACAGCTGGGATCAACACTAAAGGTCATGTTACACGTGTTAAAACACACACAGCTTTCCGTGATGCATTTTGAGCTTTCTTCAAGCTTTTAAAGAAATCTACTTATTTTGAGATACAGAACTTAAGGGTCAGAGATTTCAGGTCAAAAGGGGCTCGATCACAGCTTAGGTGGTGAAAGAAAGTTCCCATACAGGACTAGATGACATGCACTGCAGCGGGCTCCCGACCTCAGGGATTAGACGCTAAAATGTCATCACAGTGATTCTCACCTCTGGATAACATTATAAGCATCGCATCTATGTGCTGTGCATAGAATCAGACCACTCACGATAACTCGGAGATAAAGACTTCACTCAGAGGTCGCTTCTTATCAGCTACTTGTGCCCCCTAACAATCTCTGTGGCCCTAACTGGGCAGGCAGACTTTCCTGGGTCCTGTACTTCACCCAGGAAGGAAACTCAGGGAGGGCACAGAGTGCAGCGTGTGATGTGGCTCGAGGCGGGCTGGAAACCTGGTGCGTGCTGCTGCACCCAGGCTAGGCTGGGCTGGGTCCCCTGGCTTCCTGGAGAAGTGAAACGGCAGCATGCACTGGCAAGCGTTGGCTCTCCCAAGAGCCTGCTGCATAGAGTGCAAAAGGCCTTAGAACAGGGGTGTCCACTCTTTTGGCTTCCCTGGGTAACACTGGAAGAAGGATCATCTTGGGGCATACATAAAATACCCTGACACTAACGACAGTTGATTAGCTAAAAAAGAAAAAAAAATAGCAAAAAAACAATCTGGGCCGGGCGTAGTGGCTAGCCTGTAATCCCAGCACTTTGGGAGGCCGAGGCGGGTGGATCACAAGGTGAGGAGTTCAAGACCAGCCTGGCCAAGATGGTAAAACCCTGTCTCAACTAAAAATTGCGGGGAAAAAAAAAAAAAATTAGCTGGGCGCAGTGGCACGTGCGTGTAATCCCAGTTACTCAGGAGGCTGCGGCAGGAGAACTGCTTGAACCTGGGAGGTGGAGGTGGCAGTGAGCCGAGATTGTGCCACTACACTCCAGGCTGGGTGACAGAGCGAGACTCTGTCTCAAAAAAAACCTCATAATGTTCTAAGGAAGCTTACGAATTTGCACTGGACCACATTCAAAGGCATCCTGGGCTGCACGGAGCCCGCAGGTTGGACAAGCGCCTTAAAGAAAAAGTGGACACAGCTCTCATCTCTCAGGGAGAAGCCTAAAAGCCCGGAGCTGCTCCTCTTGCTGAGGCCTTCCCTGCTCGGCACAGACTAGAACGTTCTCTGGGGACGCAGGTGGACCCTCAAAGGCAAAGGTGAGCTGCCTGTGGACCCTGCGAAGCGTGGCTCTCACACCTACCTGTGAAAAACAAGTGCCTCTTGGTGGTCTCCTTTCTCTTCTCCAAACAGGGGTTCAGCAGACGTAGCAGCTGCAACACGCGCTCCTCCCGCCGCGACTCTGTGAGGCAGGCGTCGTTCATGACGAGGTAAGGGTAGATCTTGCCATTGTGCCCCCGGATGTAGAGCCGCCGGGCCGCGGTGTTGTGCTTCTGCACAATCTCCACGCGGGGCATGAACCTACCAAAGTGGGAAGCGTGAGGCGCACGCCCTGCGTCCCTGTTACCAGTTCTTGTCTTGAGAAGAAACTAGAGTCGTCAGACTGTCACGGGCAACAGACTGCGTAGGTCAGTGGTCGGCTATCAATTTATCTGTACCCCGTCTCACCCTGATATGTGGAAATGGAGTCACAGTATTTTAAATTCAGCAGCCAGAGGTGGAAGTCGAGGAGGGACAGCTGGCCAGCACAGGAACCAGATTTGGAGGAAAGGGCAGCTAACCTCTGGATGTATGGGAAAGCAGAGCTGTGTCTGGTTCAGAAATAAAGATGAAACACTTTGTCAAGGGAAACTGCTTCAAAGCCCTTCCTGCATTTCCAATGAGACGCAGCCTGCTCTGGGAAACATTACAATTGTCTGACTCTGCCTGAATATTGTGCTTCGAGGGTTTACAAAAGATGGGACACGCTACGTTTTGTCAAGTTCTATGGTGACTGCTGAATGCAAACCTGAACTGCACTCAGGACAGCTAACCGGTCAGTGCGGGCACAGCTTCTAAGGTGCCTGACCACTTACATCCTAGAGTCGTCTTGTGTTCTCCCATGTCAAGGAATCTGTGCCCCAAATTCCACACAGGGTCCTCCCCGGAGCTCCCATGGGGCTCCACGTCCATGGACGCCGTGGTTAGCTCCACCGGCCAGGCTGGCCCACTCACCGCGCTATCTTGATGTAATAATGTGTTGGCTTCGGCATCAGAAACTCCCCGGGAATCTCCACTTCAGCGGTCTGTGCCGAGAAATTGCTCAAGAACCGGCACTTTTCCTCTATGAGGAAGAATTTGGGGAGTTGCTTGGTCTTGGCCTCCAAGATTTTGATCCACTTTTTCAACTTAGAAATAAGATTATGAAGCTTCATGGATCCTGGAACACTGAAGTCAAAATCTTCAAAATAAAAGATGATTAAAAACGTGTTTAGTCATCTGGGCCAGTTCTAAGTCACTGCAAAAAAAAAATTGCTCAAGCCACTACCAGCTACAAATGACATGTTTGATACACGGTGTGGAGCAAAACAGTTTCTGTGCTTTGCTCCCCAAGAGGCTGAAAGAATAAGAGAAGCCGTGTCAGGGACCTCCCACCGCGTGGAGAGGAAGAGGAAAAGAGGAACCGCCAGCCTGAAACCCTGTCCCCAGCCCCAGGCCCTGGGAACAGTGTCACTGAGGCAACGTCTACCTCAGTGTGTGAGGCTCAGGCTCTGGGAGACACAGGAGCTGGAGGGCGGCCTGCGAATCCCAACAACCAGAAGCTCGTGTCGCCAGGGCCCGAAGACCAGCATCCAACGGCAGCTCCGCCTCTGAGCACCAGTTATCAAATGGAGCCCTAAGGCCTCATGTCAAAGCCAATACTGTAATCAATGTGAGTCTAAGGCAGAGGAAAGAGCCACCCAGGACAAAGTGCTAGATTCTAAATGAGCCACAAGAAGGAACTAACGCAAGACACCAAAATGGCAAAAGCCAAAAACGTGTTTCACTGAAGCAATTCAAAAATCTCTGGTCAATGTATTTCTCAGATTTTTATTGAAAAGGTCAATTATATTAAAACATCTTTTTATAAAAAACCTTGACTTCCTCCCACATGAGTGCCAGTGCTGGAAGGAGCCTCGTCACCCTAACTCGCCAGGGCGACTCGTCGGGACGAACCCAACAGCTTCTACAGCAAAGCAGGGGCCCTGTGGGAGCCATGAGGAGGCACCGTCCCCAGGCGGCCGCAGGGCTGGCGTCCTGAGCTCAAAGAGAACACTGGCTGCGCTGTGGTGGCAGACACACCACCTCAGAGCTTGGAGCATGCGGCTGAACCTCTCAGGGCCTCGTTTTTCTAACCCATGGAACAGGAGTGGGAATAATTTAACACCTACCGTGTAAGGATGAAATTAAACAAGGTAGCGCAAGGAGACGCTTGGCGTGACACCCAGCTATTCGAGTGGGCTATGCCTGCCCATGCGTGATAACTATTCGAGTGAACTGACCATCCCTGCCCACGCATGATAACACCCCGCTATTCAAGTGGCCTGACTATCCCAGTCCACATGTGAATTTGGTTGTCAACAAATGTCATCAGTTTCATGAAAGCAAATGTATTTTCCTGTGTGTTTTTTTTCCACAGCACTCATCTGGTTTCCCTTTCATTTTAAGCTCTGGCACCTCCCTCCTCTGCATCCCTCACAGTGCCACAATTCCACACGGGCAGGTGGCTGGAGAGGCACCTCCAGCCACCAACGTGAGATCCAAGGTGAGCACCAAGGTGAGATCCCCCAGCAGAGCTGCAACAGAGACAGAGGCCACTGCCAAGGATGCAGGCCACCTCACTGTTCCCTCGCCATACAGGACCAAAAGGTGCCACCAAACTCTGACCTAGTTCTTTTTAACTCTAACTCTGAAATTCCTAGCAGGAAGTCTCATGTTCCTAAATCCCTCCTCCCACATCAGTGTCCTAACAACCCAGTGCGATGCCAACACCAAAAAGTGACATTGACACAGTCCAAAGAGCTGATTCAGACTTCAGTTACGTGTGCACGTGTGTGTGTGCGCACACACACCTCTGTGTGGTCATGTCACGTGTGTCACCTTGCAGAGCCACAAGCACAATCAGTTGCTGAGCTGCACCATCAGCACGGGACACCCTAGGTCACCCTTCATGGCCACACCCACCTCCCCTGCATCCCAAACACCTGGCCACCAAGAATCCCTTCTGGTGATGTTTCACAAATAAGAATCCTGCAGTACACATCCTTTCCAAGTTGGCCTTTTGCACTCAGCATAATTTCTTTGAGGTTCACCCACATTACAGTGTATCGGTAATTAACTCTGCATTGCCGAGGACAGGTATACTTAATATATTCAATACCCTCTGAAAGGGCATCCGCATGGTTTCAAGTTTTGAGTTATTACAAATAGAGTAATAAATGCTCTGAATATTTGTGTACAAGTTCCCACATGAAAGGAAGTCGTCGTTTCTGTGGGATAAATGGAGTATGCCACTTATTTTTCCCACCTCTTTACCGACATGTGGTTAGTAGCCAACACAGGCATTTCCGCTAGAAAATCGGACTGCTTTCCATGAACAGAATACAGAGAAAGAGACTGAAATGGCCGCCCCTGTGAACGGGAGAGCGGGAGGTGGACAAGCGCTGGCTGCACGTGTCTGAACCCTGCTGCAGTCTGAGATGAGTCAGGACCCTCATCATGGCTTTTCCCAGTTTCGGTTTTGTGATTTTTTTTTTAAACATCAAAAGCCAGATGATCTGTTCCATTTCTGATTCTCTACTTTTTTGATATAATAATGTGGACATTTTAAGATAAAAGCACGCTGAATATCACCATTTCTTTTAAGTAAAATAGGATTTCCATAAACCTTTCATCTCAGACTCTTCTGTTCTCAGAGGGTTAAAGACCACACATCACAAGCACTTTGCGAACAAGCCTGAGACATGAAGGCGCTTCGAATGAAAGACGGGGAGGACGGCACTTGCATTTTACTTTCCAAAGAGCACCTCCCTCAGCTGTGGGTTCACCTAAGGCGAGTCCAGTGTTACCCTCAACACCCAACCCATACATCACGAACAGGAGCTGCACCCCCAGACTGCCTGGAGCCACTGCAGGGCATGCAGGCACTTCAGACGGATGCAACCCCGGTCACGCTGTCACTATTGAGTGTTCTTTCTGATTAAGGAGATAAAGATGTTTTTTTCATGTCATTTAATATTAAGTTCTTTTTTTGAGACAGAGTCTTTTTTTGCTCTATCACCAGGCTGGAGTGCAGTGGCACAATCTTGGCTCATTGCAACCTCTGCCTCCAGGGTTCAAGTGATTCTCCTGCCTCAGCCTCCTGAGTAGCTGGGATTACAGGCATGCACCACCACGCCTGGCTAACTTTTCTATTTTTAGTAGAGACAGAGTTTCACCATGTTGGTCAGGATGGGCTCAAACTCCCGACCTGTGATCCACCCACCTCGGCCTCCCAAAGTGCTGCAATTACAGGCATGAGCCACCACACCTGCCTGATTTAACATTAACTGTGTTCTCTAAGACACAACGGTCTTTAGAAGGTACTTTATCACAAATGTGAATCACTTATTCTATGATTTAACCCATCAATGAAGAAAGAATGTGGTAAAGATCATTACAAAAGAGCTAAGTGGGGCACTGCAGAGCAGCTGGAAGGTATGGTAGGGACCGCGCTCCAGGCAGGTGAGAAAGAGAAGGCAGCCAGGCCGGGGCTGCTCAGTGGGCCTCAACCCCCCAAACCCGGGACAGGGCGCCCCAGCCCAGCCTGGCTAGGACCCTTCAGGGCACTAAGGTGGAAGGGAAATGTATGGGCCCTGCTTCTTCAGGATACCCCAGGCTGGCCCACAGCTCACAGGCCCTCACAGGGCCCCCTGATCCGAGCCCTGGGGTGGAGAGCTAGGCAGGGGCCTGCCCAACTTGTTGGTCAGTTGCCCATGTGACACCGGGTGGCAAGTGCTGGAGACAGCAGCAGTGGCATGCTGAACCCAGACCAGGGCTGGCCCCAAGGCTGGAGTGCGCATGGTGTGGCCTGCAAGGATGAAAGGAGTTTCCCAGGCTGGAGGGAAACACCATGGGGGAGGGGCTCCCTCACTGGGGTAGCGGTTTCCGGTTTGCCCAAAATGGAAGGATTTCCATAGTATAGGTAGTACAAGCTCCGTATCTTGGCCTGTTATCCAGCTTCTGCAGTCCCAACTCCACCGGCTGGAGAATAAATGGGATCTGCATGAACTCCACTCTAAACTGAAATACATGGTCAGGCACGGTGGCTCATGACTGTAATCCCAGCACTTTGGGAGGCCGAGGTGGGTGGATCATTTGAGGTCAGGAGTTCAAAACCAGCCTGGCCAACATGGTGAAACCCCACCTTTACTAAAAATTAAAAAATCAGCTGGGTGTGGTGGCAGGTGCCTGTAATCCCAGCTACTCTCCTGAGGCAGGAGAACTGCTTGAATCCGGGAGGCAGAGGTGGCGATGAGCCGAGATCGTGCCACTGTACTCCAGCCTGGGCAACAGAGTGAAGAAAAAAAAAAAGTAAAATAAATAAATAAACTGAAATACAGACTGTGGTGCTGATACCCTTTTCTTCTGATTGTTATTAACAATTACTCATAAAATTACATGTTGTCAGAAGAGTGAGAAGCTCAGGAGGTGAACTGCTGGCCCTGGCAAGTATTTATGATGGAGATGAATCTGGAAAAGCAGAGCCTGTCCAAGGTGGAGAAACCAGGATCTACTTGGATTTGCCACAGAACTTGAAGGTATCTGAGAGCAGCAATTCAGGTGAGTGCCTTCAGAGTAGCGGCTTTGAATACAACCTTTGCTTTCTCCCTCCACTTGTGCTGAACTCTGAACTACAACCAGATTATCCATTCTCCTCCCCACCTTCATTCACACTTGGTGGCAAGTGGCTGCCACCAACTCAGCTATTTGCTCTATGCAAGCACTTAGACCACCTATGGGAAGAACCCCTTGGCAGCGCGGTCCTGCTGGCCTGGATGCAGTTCCTGAAGCAACAGACCCTGGTGCATCCTAATACTGTCTCTCTCTCTCTGAGCTCAAGATGGGTTCTCAGAAGAAAGTGCAGAAGACAGCTCATCCTCTCCCAACACAGTGCTAGATTGTGGAGGAGCTGCTGGGTCTCATGTAGACCAAGAGGAAATTGTGGATGAGAGAGCTGTGCAGGATGTGGAATCATTGTCAAGTCTGATCCAGGAAATATTGGACTCTAACCAAGCTCAGCAGATAAAATGCTTTAATAGTACATTGTTCCTATACAGTATCTGTTTCTGTAAGAAGCTGGGTAGTGAATGCATGTACTTCATGGAGTGAGGTATGTGACCTGCAAAGCCTGTCTGAAGGACTGCTTTGAAATCTAGATCAGATAGCTGGGCATGGTGGTGCACGCCTGTAATCCTGGCTACTTGGGAGGCGGAGGCAGAAGAATCGCTTGAACCTGGGAGGTGGAGGCTGCAGTGAGCCAAGACTGAGCCACTGTACTCCAGCCTGAGCAACACAGCCAAGCCTCTGTCTCAAAAAAAAAAAAAAAAAGAAAAAAAAAAAGGAAGATCAGAGATGGCCAGGTTCAAGGCCTCAGCTGCCCAGAATTGAAGTGCCCTTCGGCAGCCACTCCTAGTCAGGTCGACGAGCCAGTGGAAGCAAAGTTACCTGCCTGTCATGGCTGCCTCCTCCTGCCGTCCACCTTGGACCTGGTGGCAGATGTGGTGTGCTGCCCTGCCCGTGTGGCCAGCTGCCTGTGATGCAGGGGCCTGGCTGTACCACAGGCATCTGCTCCAGCTGCAATTTTACCTTTGGTACCTTGTGTAGACTGACCTACCATGGGGCCTCTCCATGTAAGGTGACCACAGAGGAATTAACAGACTTACAAAATGAATACCTGAAAGCAGATGAGGCCAATATAAGATTTCTGACACAGAGGCAAGGTAAGAGGGTGACTCAGAATGCACTGGAAGAGATGGAAAGTGAGGAGTGGCTGGAAGAGAACTCAAAGAGGTGCCATGCTGTGGAACTCCCACAGAGAAGTTAGATGGATGTAATAGGATGCCATGTACTGGCTGTATGTAGTATTTCTGTTGGGTTGGCATGGGTTCTCTCTCTAGCAAACCCTTACAAACATTTCACCAACCCTACTTCACTGTGTTGTAACCAGCTGCTTCATGTTTGGATGTGAATGGAGATATTTGGGAAGATGAGATTGAAGACTAGTTAACTACTGCTCAAGATATGGAAGTGGACTGGTTTTCCCTTATCTTTTGTCAAGTACACAGAGTAACCTTGCCAGATATTTACAGTACTATTCATTCATTCCTCCTGTGTAGAAGATATGGAAGAACAAGGCTTGTATTTTCATGTGGTACTAATCGTGAAGGTGCGTTCATACATTTTTTTTTAATGTAAGTTGAGAAAAAAATTATAAGCCAAAGGTTCAGAAAATGAAACTACAGAATATTAAATATTATAATGCACCCAAAGCTCTGAAAACTTAAAAATTAAATATTTATTTTCTTCCCCAAGTTTTAAGTAAGAAGAGGGGTCAAGACTTAAACTTAAAGCCCCCCATTTTGTCTCCGGGAAGCATCCCTCTAAGACATTCTGTTGGAGCTCCTCGGTACTACTCCCTACAACTGGGGTGGGTAGAAAAGCCTTATGGAAGTGATGCTGAGAGGCTGATCTCATTTACTTCATGTTACTTGTATTTCTTTCAGCCTAGGTTTCAGCCAAGTCAGTCTTCTTTGGAGGGAGCCCTTTATTCTGTAACCGACTGGGTGGTCCAGTGTCATTTTGACCTACTGCTTTTCAAAATAGATTAAGTTTCTCCTTATAATAATTAAAGAAAACTTTTAATACCACAAACACTGTGGGTAACTTGATATTTATTATGGCATATGTGGTCCACTGGTTTCAGGCCAAATCTAGAATCTAGTGTTACTGGTTCAGGAAGAATCTAAGTTCTAGTCAACTTTCCTGGGTAGTAGAGCCTAGATTCAAGAGGACTTGTCTTTGCTACTTTTGTTCCATGTTCTCTCTTTTTACCTTCTGTGTGTAGGGACAATTTTAATATTAATTCCAGCAACACGTTTTTATTTCCTCTGATAGACTAGAAGAAAGCCTAATGTATTTCCAAGCTGAAGGTTCCTAAATTATCTGCACTCTGAACCTGTCTTTACCACTGTAGTTCTACTCTTAACTTTCTGAATTCTTTTTAAGGATCTTCTCTAACAAGCTATGGGAATTTGGCTTCCCACTCTTTTTTTTTTTTTTTTGCAACAGCAGTCTTTTGGGTGATAATACCTGTTTCTTTTTCTGGGTTTTGTTGTTTTTTTGAAAAACTGTCTTTCCTTATAGTTTGGTGAGTGGCTTGGTAGTAAAGTAAGATTTTTTGGAGAAGAGGACAGAAAAACTGAACTGCAGCTTGAGAACATCTTCCTTTTTGAGACAGTCTTACTCTGTCACCAGGCTAGAGTGCAGTGGTGGGATCTTGGCTCACTGCAACCTCTGCCTCCCAGGTTCAAGCAATCCTCCCCTCTCAGCCTCCCGAGAGCTGGGATGACAGGCGTGTGTCACCAAACCCAGCTAATTTTTATATTTTTAGGAGAGACTGGGTTTCAACATGTTGGCCAGGCTGGTCTCAAACTCTTGACCTCAAGTGTACCGCCCATCTCAGCCTCCGAAAGTGCTGGGATTATAGGCATGAGCCACCACGCTCAGCAAGAACACATTCTTTTTTCCTACTTTGTCACTGAAAATTGAGGCATCACTTTTAACTGTTTCAGGTGTGTGTCCAAAGAGTCAGCAGAGACTCTGTTTCTGAGTTGTCAAAGAGGATGCTTCATCTTAAAAAGAAAAATCAAATTTAAACTTACCTTACAATTAGAACAGAGTTGCTGCTTTTTGTTCTGTTACCAACGCAACGAATCACATTTTAAAATTGTTTGGCATATAACATATTCTTAAGAGGAAAAAGGTCACAGAACAGCATCTCTTCCGTTTACCTGGGCTAGTGACTGAGTTTAGCTTTTAGGGCCCATATTTTGTTTAAACCAGATAGTTTCATGGACTCCCATCCGGGACGTTTTGTATAAAAATTGAAGTCAATTTAAAGAATAAGTTGAAGATAAGAAATGAAAATTAAAATGTTTGTTCTATAATTTAAAAAAAGCAGTAATTAAACTTATAAATGTGAATGATTCAGTGTTTCTTTCACCTCTGGGAAACTGTACCAGACAAATCTCGTTTTCACACGACAATCACTCATGTGCTGATGCTCGAGAGGTGAAAGGCTGGGGAAGCTACTCAGGCGGCTGAAGTCACACCCTGGCACCAGGAGCTCTCAGTGAGAGCTGGCAAGAGAGCCCACCACGTACTCCCTGCTAGGGTACCCTCAGGTCAGTGGGATGGAGGCTGAGTGACGAGTAAGAAGCAATGTGGTCCAGACAGCGTGAGAAGCAGCTGTGCCTGTGCATACAGCAGTGGGCGTGGGTGCGTATGATGGGACACAGGTGCGTAGATGAGACATGGGTGGGTATGCTGGGACACGTGTGTGTAAATGGGATGTGGGCATGTATGGTGGGATGAGGTAAGCAGATGGGACACAGGTGCGTGGATGCCACATGGGGATGATGGGACGCAGGTGAGTGGATGGGGTGTATGACTGGATGGGGGTGTGTGGATGGGATGGGGTGGGTAGATGGAACGGGGGTGTATAGATGGGACACGTGTGTATAAATGGGATGTGGGTGTGTAAGATGGGACAAGGGTAAGTAGACGGGACATGGGGATGATGGGATGCAGGTGAGTAGATGGGATGAATGGACGGGGTGTGCATATGATGGAACGGGGGTGATGTTCCCTCTTTGACAGAGAAAGAAACCTGGGCTGAAGGAAATTAGACTCCTTTCCCTCACATCACAACATAAGAGGCAAAGCCAGGAGCTAAGCTCCTGTGGGTCTAGGAAAACGCATTAACCTGAACTACAGACAAGCACTGAAAATGCATCTCCCTATCACGATGCCCAGAATCCACAGTGAGCTTGCACTTAGCTTCTCACTGTGGGCCCTGTCCCTGTAAATTCTACAGGCTCACCCGGACCCATCTCCCGCCGCCTCACCAGGACCCGTCTCCCACCAGCTCACTGGACCCTGTCTTCCAGCAGCTTATCAGACACCGTCACCTACTGGCTCACTAACACTGTCTCCCACCACCCCACCCATCGCCATCTCCCACTGGCTTACCAGACCCCGTCTCCCACCAGCTCACCGGGACTCCATCTCCTACTGGTTCACACTAACACTATTTCCCACCAAAACCAAGTGAAGGAAGGGTCTCAGGAAGACAGGAGGGCAGTGTGGCCTGAAACCATGCATTTTCTATCCCATTTTGGATCTCGGCAGCTTCTGCTCCACCCCTGAACCCCTCACGAGGGAGAAAAATGTGTGGTCTCAGCTATGTGCTTTGAAGTCTGCATTGTAAACAGAGTGTAACCAGTGTGCCCAGTGCAGTGATCAGAAAACCAACGATACAATCAGCTTTGACGCTAAAGACGAGGAAATCAGCATACAGAACTCTCCCCATGGACAGGGAAGGAAAATCGAGACTCACCTGTCGTGAACTGGCCTTTCAGCTTCTGAAAGACAGGGTCTTGTGCAGTGGCCTGTGCCCGCCTGGCCAGAGATTCAGAGGCTGCGCTGGAGAACATGGTTGAGACGTTGGACACGTTCTCCAGGCCCACCCCAAATGTGCTCACCAACTTCTTGACAAAATTGAGAGTGTGAGGGGTGATTTTAGCATCGGACACCGCTCCGCTTTTCTCAAATGCCACAGAGTAACATTTTGCCAGGCCCTGCTGGAGCTGCCTGAGAACCTGGTAGAAAAAAGCCAGAGACAACTGATAAACAGAGCTCTCCACTCTAGGACCAGCAGCCAAAAGCGCCTGTTGAGTGCAGCCCTCCCAGTCCAGGTCATCTCTGCACCACCCCCAGGACCCACACACAGCAAGCGTGAAATCAGTGTGTGCAAGAGACGGGATGCCTGTGTGCCACGTGGGAGCAGGCGCTTTTGCCTTTGGGGAGTAAGGGCCCTGAACGTTAAAAAAACAGAAACAGAAAAGCCCCACTTTTTTGGATCATACACCCATCTGTGATTAGCCACAAAACCGCCATATTTTCAGGCAGCCATACCGTTCCCACTGCGTGTCTGTGTGTACACACAAGACTTCCACAGCAGTATGGAGCTGGCCCCGGGGCTCAACCAGGTAAGCATCCGGGCAGTGAGGCATGAACTATTTTGTCATCAGCTTAAGCCAGCATAATATTAAGGAAGCGGTCTGACTATTATCATTATCAAATAACCCCACATACCTACAGTTTTCCATGTCTGGAAATTATAACCCTGTTACTCACGCCACTGCTCCTGCTCACACCTGGTTATCAGTGGCACTCAGGTCACTGAGCACAGAGAAGTGAGCACAGCCAGCATTTTAACAGCAAGAAGTAGCTTCCTCAATTCCACCCTCTCGTGTGTCTTCTGCTTTGAATCTTTAAGGCTGTACCAGTGCGTGGAGATAGCTGTTTGCCTGGTCCATGGTTAAGTTCGACAACAAATATAAAGAAGGACCGGGCAGCCAAACCTCAAGGTAAGAGAGCCACAGAAGCATAAAGAACAACACATCCCCTCTACAAGGAGCCAGCATGTGCAAGATCAGAGCCAAATACCTCTTCATGCCAATTTTCTCTGAACCAGACCATCTGATCGACGATGCCTTCCAGGGAAGACAGAAGGGTGGGGTGGAGCTCTCGCTGCATGTGCATGATTCGGCTGCAGCGCCACATGGGTGCTGTTGCTCTTATGGGCCCTGGATCTGATGCAGAATGGGACTGGTTACCCACTGAACTTGGCTGCTGCTGTCCAGAATCTGAGAGCAACACACACAACGCCAGTGTCAGCGCAAAACCGACAGACGCCAGGGCTCGGAGCACTGCAGGACCCACAGGCCAAGGGAGCGCTGGTTCCTGCTGGCGTGTGAATCCTCACAAGACCGCTTCCCTAGGGACTGCGTGGGAGAAGGCCCTGGTTCTTGGTGCAGGTGCGCTGAGGGATGCGGGGACGGACAGTGCAGTTGTCTACAACGCGACTTCAATCTATTTCATTAAATAAACCCGTGTATATGTTTCAGGAGAAAGCGGATATGGCAACACGCCGCCTGGTGAGTCCAGGTGAGGGTATACAAGGGTTCCCTGAGCACTCTTTTTAACGTTTCTGTTATGTCTGATCATTGTAAACATAAATGTTTGGAAAAATATCTCACCATATGTTACATGTTCCTTGCTATTATAAACTCAGAGAACCTAAAAGTACTTTTAGGGAAATAGGTTTGGAAAGCCAAATCAATACTACTTTCAAAAAATACAGTCATTTTTCCCTATGAGAGAGACACACTGCAGAACCCTTAATGCCCATTTTTGCCCCCTGAATTTACCTCTCTACACTTAGTGTTAAAACTAAAAAACCTTAATTTTCAAATGACCAAGACATGAAGCCACCTAGGGAGACTGATTCCCCAGAAGACAGAGCTGAAATGTGCCACGCAGCCCCTATCCACCGCCTCTCACCAACCAAGCATGGTCCACGGCCCTTAGGAGACTCAGCCTTGAAAACAAGGACAGTCAACAGTCCTCTCATTATTTAAAGTACCGTGCTTAGTGGGTAACTGAAACCACCAAATCAGTTGTTTCTTTGCATAGGAGGGCAATTCAATAGAGATTAAAAGTCTTACACGGTGAGTGAAATTTCACCAACAGCCGGTAAGACTGACTTCAATGCTGATTGTTTTCACAGCTGAAGATACTCCTCATGACACACACACACACACACACACACACAGCACCTGACATCTGTGGTGCATATCAGGATGCACTTACTACTAAGGAGGAAGGTAAACTTTACAATTTTCTGAAGCTGAAAATTTCACGTTTTTTTCTACCTCTGGATCAAATCACTGGCAGAAATGAATGCCTATTACATCCTAGCAAAGGAGAGAGAGACTTGACTCAGATTAGGCTTTGCTTCCTGCCCTATGGTGCTGCCCACTGAGGACAGACTGGCCACAGCTAGGAGTGAGCTGCAGGGCAGGGGGTGGCCACGGTAGTCTGCCTGGATGTGGGGCGTCCCCCGGAATGAGCCCTTCCCAGCCTGGCCTGCGGGCCCCACCCGAGACGTACCGCTCTTGTAGCGTTCCCGCTGTTCTATCTTCAGGGTCAGGTATAGGGTCCGGATGGGAAAGTAGACCGCTTGGGGATACACGCGTCCAACCTGCTCAGAGACAAGACGTCATAAACAGAGCTGCTCTCCAACGAGCTCTGGATAATTTGTACTGAAAATAACCAATGTCATGTGAGAAACAGGTTTCTGATCTGCCTTTGGACCAAGGAAGCAAATACTGCAGCAGTGATCAGACGCACAAGGCCAGGTTCAACAGCAACAAAATACTTAATTCACTTTAAAAGAGCCAAACCACGTCAACACGTGCATCTCATCAACTCTATCTAGGAACTGTGAATGACAGGGAAACACGCCTTCCTTCCAGGCAGTAAATCTGAGGAAGGCAAAGTGCATGTGTCCCCGTATCTCAAAGAGGCAAATAAAAAACATACAAATACCAGTTAATCTTTCTGCCAGGCACATTCATTGTGCACTGTGAACTAATTCCATTATTAAATAACTTTATTCTGCATAACTGCAGCTGGGAGGAGATGCAGGGATATTCAGTTAAGAAACTCCAGTTTTACTGAACTGGAGTTCTGTAGCTGACAGGACAGTACCACGTCACTTGGATCCTTCAGAATGTGCCCGTGAAATGAAGAAAGGAATAACATCTGAGCTGTGACAGGCCCAGGCAGCTGTTCCTGCACCCAAGAAGTTCCATGAGTGACGGGACCAAGTAGGTGGGATCTGCATCCTAAGGATAAACACTACACAGAATGCCGGGGTCAAACATAAGCTGCCTCCTCAAGGAAAACCAAGGCACCATTCAGGGCCCACACAGCACAGGTGCTGCGCATAGGAAGGGGCTGAAGGAATTCGTGGGTGGAGCATGCGGGCACCGTTCCTTCCTGAAGACCCTTATGGACTCCTGCAGCACACTGTAATTTTACAAAAGCAACTACGAAGCTGCTGTGTCCCAAACCTCACTGTAGCCACACTTCTGCCGTCCTTCCTCTATACTTAGATCTTTACAGAGGTGAGGGACATCCTGGAATCATTCTCAAGAGATGGTTATGAGAGCCTTTCCAGTGGGCCCTGGTCCGTCCACTTCCCCAGCCCTGCCCCAGTGCCCTCGAGAACTGCAGGTTCCTGACGATACAGCTCAACTGAAAAAAGGGCAACAGCCACAATCATGTGCACGTTTTAGTTTACGGGCAGCTCCAAAGAGCTCCCAGCACATGACAAAAAAATCAGAGGAAAACTACTAATCAGATACAGGGTTCACTGTCATTCTCAGGGTACCAACCGGCAATCATATATTTTAATAGAAGTTTATTTTACTTGCATTATTTATGGGAAAATGTTTAAGAAATTATAATTTTAACACTAAACTGCTGTATTAGCTATTACATTTCAACTCTGATTTAATAACTTTTAATTATGCTTTATATTAAGTAATATCTAGATGGTTACGTCTTCTCACCTCTTTAACTTATTTTTAATACTTTGAGCACTCAAATTTACTTTCTGGGGAAAAAAAGAATGACAGATGAAGACACAGTGTTTTGTGCCTGTGAAGAAGGCCACCCTGCTCTTCCCACCTGGCTAATGAGGTTTAAGAGCAGCTTTCCCTCTGAGCCGACCAGGCAGGTGAGCAGCTGTGGGATCCAGGCCAGCCACTGGATGGGTGGCACGCCAATGCAGTACTTGTCAACAGCATCTGCCAAAGTATTTTTGTCGTCATCAAAACTCAAAAGCCACAGCACCTGAGACAGGAGGAGAAATTCTAGAGTTGAATGACAATTCTGAAGCCCTCAAGAGACTTTTCCCCCAACATGACAACACTGTATAGAGCAGCTTCACTGGCCATGTAACAAAATAGGCTTAGAGGGCCAACTTTATTGCTAAACTTAACATAAATCTTACAGCATATATAATCTAAAATTTAAATAGATATTTTCCCTTTAGTTTAGTTTTTTTTTTTTTTTTTTTTTTTTGAGATAGTCTCACTTTGTTGCCCAGGCTGGAGGGCAGTGGTGAGATTTTGGCTCACTGTAACCACACCTCCCAGGTTCAAGCGATTCTCCTGCCTCAGCCTGCCCAGTAGCTGGGATTACAGGTGCACACCAACACGCATGGCTCATTTTTGTATTTTAGTAGAGACAGGGTTTCGCCATGTTAGCTGGG
Organism: Plecturocebus donacophilus; assembly: GCA_004027715.1. NCBI lineage: Eukaryota > Metazoa > Chordata > Mammalia > Primates > Pitheciidae > Plecturocebus > Plecturocebus donacophilus. The sequence goes on along the minus strand of PVKP010006949.1, from coordinate 54,814 downwards.
CTGGTCTTCAACTCCTGACAAGTGATCTACCCACCTCAGCCTCCCAAAGGGCTGGAATTACAGGTGTGAGCCACCACTCCTGGCCTCTTGATTTCGTTTTAGTGACAATTACTCACTGATCTAATCTACTGGCTAGCAGTGACCAGTGACCGCAAGACAGCAATAGGCAGATGCCTGGAGGCTGCCCACCTGCTAGCTCACACTCATGATCTCATCCAAACAAAATGAACTTTTGCTAAAAATCTCAGATGCTCATCACCCTGGCATCAGGTAGGCCACATGCTGACAGCCAGGTGTCCATGGACGACTGAAACAATTACAGCTGGGTATAAGCAACCTGGAGCCAGGCACTGAGAAAGTACGTGTATAGCTGTCTCTGTAGTCGGCTTTAACTGCCATGTGCTGGTGTACATTCCAGATTTTTACTTAAATCAAGGAATTCTAAAAAAATCCAAACCTTTAATGAACAAAATAGGAAAGGGAACAATTTATTCTTAGATTTCCTGCTGGACATAATTCTGGATTTTATTTGTCTGCTTCTTGTGGGGAAGACAGGAAGCAACATGAAAGAGGAACCTGAATGTCAAGTGCACTTCCTTCAGTGAGCAGGCGGGGACACCTACCCTGAGCTTGGGGATGCCAGGGGCATCGTGCAGAAAGAAAACCCACAACCACCCAGCACGCAGGCTCTGTGGCTGTACAAATGGCAGCCCTGCAGGGGAAGGCATCCAGGAGGGAAGTCCTAGCTCCAGATCCCCTCCTCAGCCCACTGCTGGGTGTGAGCTCTCACAGGCAGTGCTATACTTGAGTTCCCAGCAAGGCTTTGCCACTTGGAACTTCTGGGGCCCTAAGAATGTCCAAGTCTCAGTCTTCTCAGCTTTAAAATGGAACTGTGAAAGATGCTTCAAAGAGTGATGACCATTAAGACTTAAGGCATGAAATCATGCCTCACACTCAACATAGATGAGTAAATTGTAGCTAAAATTTGGTCCAAACCAACCGATGGCCTCTGGTCAAAGCTTGTTATTTCGGTCTCACCTTGGCTAAATATTTCCTTGATTTGCTCTCGTTCTGATGCCGGCACGCGTGCAGGTAGCAGGTGATGGCAGACACACCGAGGTGCAGCTGCCGCTCCTTCACGAAGATATTCTCCAGATAGTCGCCCCACATGGCCCAGGCTTTCACCAGCACGTCGTGCATCTGCACAGCTGCAGAGAAGGCTTTGTTCGCCTCCTCGGACCTGTGAGAAAATGGAAGACCAAAACATGTGTATCTTTTTCAATTGAAGCAAACTTCACATAACCTGAAACTATTATAAAATGTATACTGCAGGACATTTGATTCATTCACAATGTGGCACAATCCGCCCCAAAAGCAGCCACTCTGAACCCCTCCCGCCTCCAGCCCCTGTGAACCTGCAGTCTACCTTCTGTCTCTGTGGATTGACCTGTTCTGCACATTTCATGCAAACTGAATCGTACATCACGTGACCTTTTGAATCTGGCTGCTTTCACCTAGCACAGTGTTTTCGAGGTTTATCCATGTTGAAGCCTGTATCAGTACTTCATTCTCATTAATAACTGAATCATATTCCATTGCATATAACAACATAAACATTTCGTTTTTCTGTTCTTTCTGTTGTTTCCACATCTTGGTTATTGCAAACAGTCTTGCTACAAACAGGTATGTGTTTGTATCAACACTTCTGGGTGTACACAACAGAGTGGAAATGCTGGTCACATGGCAACGTTAAGCTTACTTTTTGTGGAACCGTCAAATTTGTTTCCACAGCAGTTACACCACTTCACTGTTACACCAGCAATGTACAAGACATAGCAAGGAAACTTCAGACCCATGTGCTTTATGATACAGACACAAACATCCTCAACAAAGATGAGCAACCCAACTCCAGTAGCGGATTAAAAGGACTGTCCATCATGACCAAGTGGGATTTATCCCAGCAATAACGGTGGTTCAACATGGAAAACAAGAAAATCAATACAAATAAAACCAATCAATGTGATACACCACATTCAAAGAATGAATGAAGAAAAAATCTTAGGGGACACAGAAAAAGCCATTTGAAAAAAATCCAACATCCTTTTGTGATAAAAATACCCAGCAAACTTAGAACAGAAGGGAAGTTCCTCAAGCGTATAAAAGGCATCTACAAAACACCCACAGCTAACATCATACTCAGTGCTGAAAGACTGGCTTTTCCCAAGACTGAGAAAAAGACAAAGATCTCATCTCTTTAATTCAGCACTGTACTTGAGGTTCTAGTCAGGGCAATCAGGAAGAAAAAGAAATAAAAGGCACCCTTACTGGAATAGATGTAAGTCCATCTCTACCTGCAGGTGACACGATCTTATACACAGAAAAGAAGAATCACCGAAAAGCTACTAGAGCAAATGAACTCAGCAAGGTTGAGATATCTAAGACTGACATGCAAAACCGTGGTATTTCCAATGTTAGCAATGGACAATGTGAAAACAGAAAACAGCTCCATTCACATGACAATACTGAGGAATAAATTTAACGTAAGTGCAAGACTTGTACACTAAAAACTATAAAACATTGAATGAAACTAGAGAAGACCTAAACTTATGGAAAGACATCTTGGGTTCACAAACTGGAAAACTTGCTTACGATGGCAAAATACTTCCCAAACTGATCTACAGATTCAATGCAGTCTCTATTGTAATTCCAACCATTTTGGCAGAAACACATGAAAATAACTTAAAATTCATACGGAAATATAAGGGACTCTATATAGTAGATCGATGGAATAGAAGCGAGAATCTAGAAATAAGCCCACAAAAAATGGTCAACTGATTTTTATTTTTTGGAACAGGGGGTCTCCACTGGACTGTCCAGGCTGGTTTCAAACTCCTGGGCTCCACTGATGCTCCCACCTCAGCTTCCCAAAGTGCTAGGATTACAGGTGTGAGCTACTGGGCCTTATCTCGACTGATTTTTGACCAGAGTGTCAAGACCATTCAATGGAGATAGAAAACAGCGCTGGGGCAGCAGGACGTCCACACGGAGCATGACAAATGTGGGCTCCTACCACACACATGTAAAAATCACTCACGATGGGTCAGAGACCTGAACATAAGAGCTACACCTATAAAACACTCAGAAGAAAACAAGAATGCTTCTGATCCTGGATTAGGGTATGGTTTCTTGTAAGATGTGAAAAGTATGAGCAACAAAAGAAAAAAATACATAACGTGGACTTCATCAAAACTAAAAACCTGTACATTAAAAAACACTATCCAAAAAGTGAAAAAGCCCACAGAATGTGAGAAAATACCTAGAAATCATATATCTGAAAGAAACTTTCATCCAAACATAGAAAGAATTGCAAACTAACAATAAAAACCAAGAAAGGAAGCTCAGTGTCATCAGCCATTAGAAAAATGCAATTCAAAACCACAGTGAAATATATTTTATACTCATTAGGATGGCTATAATCAGATAAATGTGCCGGTGAGGATGTGGAGAAATTAGAAACTTTAAACATTGCTGGTGGGAATGCAAAATGGTACAGCCAACTGTAGAAGACTGACAATGTCTCAAAAAGATAAACAGAGAAGTACCATATGCCTCAGCAATCCTGCCCCCAGGTATATACCCAAGAGAACTTAAACATGCTCACACAAAGCCACGTATTCAGTGTTTATACCAGCATTATTCAGTAGCTAAAAAGCAGAAAGAACCCACGTGTCCATCAACTGCTGAATGGATAAACAAAATGTATGGATAGCCAATGGAATATTATTTAGCCATGAAAAGGAATGGGGTACTGATACATGATAGCACATGGATGAAAACATCCTGCTAAGTGAAAGAAGACAGTCACAGAAGGCCACATAGTGTATGCTTCTATTTATATGAATGTTCAGAATAAGCAAATCCATAGAGGCAGAAAGCAGATTAGTGGTTGTCAAGAGAAAGGGGGAGGGGACAAAGGAGAGTGCTAACATAGGAGGTTTACTTTGGGGATGATGGAAATATTCTAGAATTAGCTACTGGTGATGGTTGTATAACACTGTAAATATACTAAAACCCACTAAATTGTACACTTTCAAATGGTTGTGACTGTCATATGAATTTAAAACATTACAAAAAAAGATAAAACCTTTTTATGTTGACAAAACTGCTTCCTAATTTTAAAATAAGCCAAACACGTAAGCCCTGTCTACTGAAGACGTGAAAGGCAGGCGCTAGAGCCTACACAAACAAGGCGACAGGCAGCATCTTGTGAGTCTACCTCATCTGCATGCTATTTACAAAACCTCTGCTGTTTACTTTTCAAGACCAGGGCTTGGCAGCCTTTTCTGTGACGGGCCAGACAGCCAATGTTTTAGGCTTTGCAGGCCATACAATTCCTATCACAATTCATCGACTCTGCAGTAGGGCGAAAGCAGTCACAGGCAACATCGGTGGGTAGCGATGTGTTCTAGTACCACTCACTGACAAAAACAGGGCAGTGGCTGGATGTGGCCCCCAGGCCATCCTTTACTGACTCCTGGTCTAAAAGCAAGAATCATCTCCACAAAAGCAATCAGCTCTGTAAATGGCAGGGAATGAATCCATGTTATCAGCAGTTCTGTGATCAAGTGGCTCATTTTAGAAAAGCTGCAAAAATATTACACATCAAATAGGCTTATCAATTTATTGCCAGTTACTGTCTTGTAATAAATAAAAAAAAGGTGCAATACCTAAAAAAATCGTACCTAATGACTGCCACTAAACCACAGTAATTTCTAGCTTGAGCTTCACACTGGCTTCAGGTTATAAATAACTATTTATATAATCTGATGCATTTTTTCTATTATCCTTTTAATATAACATACATACTTGTTGATCTGAGCCAAGAACATTCCCTTCAATGCATAAAATTCGGCTGTCATCTCTTTTGTGAAGTATTTTAAGTTTGTAGATTCAATAACTTCAAGGCCCTGTTCAAAAAGAGTAGAAAAAAAGTTCTTGAAATTTTTGAACAACAATATGAAAACTTCATAAAAATACTAATCTAGGCATTAAGTCCTATGAGTCATTGACGAGTGTAAACTGACAACAGATTGGCCTACCATGAATATTTATTGATGGATGTTCAGAATTTAAACCGAATCACTAATCCTAAAGTTAATCCTAAATACTTAGGGGTCTTATTTACTCCAAAGCTTTATAGATCTAGTTGGTTTTACCGTTATTAATATGCCTCTGGACATAGTCAAAATCTATCGTAGATCCTCATAATTCTGTAGTGTGTAATTTTTTCTTTCCTTAAACACATTAACTAAGTATATGGTAGGAGAGAGACCATAAGAGACTGTAATTTATAGTCAAATAGCTTCCCTTCCCTTTCGTGTTTTGGAAGGACTGTTCCCCCTTATTGCTGCTGTATTTGTAGGAAGTTCGAATTCGCCTTCCCTATTATCTGAACCAGGAGTCCCCACGTGGACTCGTTCTCCCGGACCCCGCGGCGGGTTGAGGACAAGCGTCCTGTCCGCACCTGCATGCACTCGTTTTTGCCCATGACGCCTGCCAGCTGGAGGTAGCATTTAACTTGCTGTCGAATCTTCTGGAAGCAATCCACGATAGGAACAGTCGGAATAGTATGAATTCGACTTAATATATCCAGAGCCACATTGACCAGTCCTTGTTTCCGAGCGATCTTTCCGTACTGGATGATTGCTGAAGCTGACGCATGAACCCCAAGCATAGCATTATTTGAACTTGGGTCATGCTGAGAGCTATTCTCATAGGCAGTTACAATCGCTAGAGGGCAAAGAAAGGAATCATCAGCCACACCAATCCTCTTTCAAAGTGCTCCACAACAAGGCTTAAATAAAAAATGAAAAACACACACACACATGGCTTATGAAAATGGGGACCTCTGTGATAAAACTCTTGTTACTTTGTATTTTATGACATAAGCAACTTCTAAAAGGTGCTAATTCTTGAGTCGAGTGTTACCATCTTGGCTAACCAAACCATAAATGACAAAGGCTGCTCTAAATACATGGATGCCTGGGCAGGTTTAGGGGATAAGCAGGAGACCAGGAAAACCAGAAAAGGCCACCCAGAGCCACCTGAGCACAGCTCGTCCTGGGACAGGAGCTTCAAAGCAGAGTGCCACAGCTCAGAGCACTGATCCCCCAGACCTGTGCAATTCTGCCCAAACTAGAAAAAAAATCTAGCAGGTACAAAAACAAAAAACAAAACCTCCCTTCTACCAGCTTCATCTTTCCCTGCACCACTACCACCCAGACCTGTCATCCCTGCCCCAAAATAGAAAACCTGGGGGAAGAAAAACCAAACAAAACAAAACACAGACGCAACCAGAGCCGTGGGGTGCCTGGAAAATTACATGATGAATGCATGCTGGACCAGGTCGGTTTACCCTGGTAATGATGCTGCCTCCACATGAAGATACTGCTCCAGTGGGACAGGTCGTCGGACACAATGGGCAGCCGGTTCCTCCAGGTCTTCACTACTGTCTTCATGTCGTGCAGGCTGTTGCTCCTCCCCAGGTTGGTCGGCTGTAAGCCTGCGTTGATCTGTGCCGCTTCCTGAAGTTCGATGATTTGCTGGGCTGCCTGATGGGACCGGCATAAGAGATTCCGCCGTAAATATCAGTGAAGATTAAATGGGAAAAACACATGTTGAGTCCACCAGGGGTCTGATTACTGCAAAGAGCTTAAGGGGCGATTACCAAAGGAAGCACTCTCGTTTAAGTGCAGACACCTGAGATGCCATATTTAACTTATTCTTTAACCCAAACGCTGCTTTCCTTATGATGTCTCCAATTTTAAAATCTCAGCTTGTGGCTCCTGAGAGACAGGAGACTGAGAGAACAATGGTCCAGACACCAAACCTCGCTAATGGGCAGTCCTCAAAACTCCTCTTCTTGCTGTCCATGCCCTTTGCCACCTTCCCTGCCCGTCTCTTTGTCCAGCAATGCCTGAAGATGGAGCAGCCAGGTATCCCTGCTACAGGCCTGCCTTCTCCCAGCGTGCCTGCTAAACCCCACAGCCATACTAAGCACCTGCAAACATGGCTCTCATGACCTCTTTGGACCCATAAAATGTAAACACATTTTGAGTCACCACCCTACGAGCCTAAGAGGTTGACTACCCTTAAATTCCAGATGCACTGTTGGCACCAAACTTCTGATGCCACCTTTCACCTGGAAGGCCCTGGCCACAATCCTCAGGCTAGCCAAATTTTGTCCCCAGCTTCTATGGAGCACACAGCATCTCCCTTTTCTCAATGCTTGTTACCCTGATTTTCTGTCTGATATGGGCATGGCTCCGAATCACAGTCTACCTACAACTGTAAATTTGCTATGGTTATGCCTACTGTCTCAGGTTCAATGCTCCTTTGAGGCAGAATCTGTTGTTTTAAAATGCTTTTTCATCTCCTAAATATAGCACCTAGTTCAGTACTCTGTATCTTGTTTGACTATAATTTTTAAAATTGCCTAGAAAAATCTATGCTATTTATATTTCAAGTTTAACTTATGACATTCAGATTTCTGAAAACATTTCCTAATCTTATCCCTCCAGCTCCCGCCAAAAGCTTGCTGGAAACAGAGTGGCTTGATATTTTCAGCAAGCTTTTGTGAGGGTGGCACAGTGGGCACTGAAAAGAATCTCTGGCAAAATTCAAAACCCGAATCACTGGTGAGGATGTCTTCAATCCCGCAGAATGTCCAACGAGAAGCAACATTTTTTTCCTCAACCTTTTAACTGTCGCCATCCTTTCCTGAGGACGAGTGTATGTGGGAGAGGGCAAGACAAGGGGAGGGAGTTTCATCTGCTGTCTGCAGATCTCAGCCTAGACACCGGTCCTTGTCTGCGACGGGCCACGGCCTGTGCTCGCACAGGGGGTGCCCCACCCACCTGCAGGAGAGGCGTGTGCACGTGGGATACCACGTGGGGCAGCCGCCGCCACTCGCGGATGGCCAGGCTGCTGGCCATCTCCACCAGGCGCTCGATGAAGCTGAGCTGCTGCTCCTCGGGGTGGCAGATGGCCAGGTATCCGCGGTACATGTTCACCTTCCAGGCCATCTCCTTCGGACAGCTCACTTCCACCTGGCAGTGAAAGAACACGACTTAGGGAGTGAGGGGCCTTCTCTCCCTCAGTGTAAAGGGTCAAAAAGCAAAAAGACCACTTGTTTTTTGGTCACTAATTACGCAAGGCAATAAACAGAAATTAGGCTATAAAGAGAAAGGTATTTTCTTTAGAGAAGTCTGGCCAACATGGTGAAACCCTGTCTGTACTAATAATATAAAAATTAGCTGGGCATGGTGGCGGGCACCTATAATCCCAGCTACTTGGGAGGTTGAGGCAGGACAGTTGCTTGAACATGGGAGGTAGAGATTGCAGTGAGCTGAGATCACACCACTGTACTTCCTGGGTGACAGAGCAAGACTCCATAAAAAAAAAGTGGTGGCTGACTTTGTAGCAGAGTGGTGATTTTTTTCATCTGATCTGTCAAAATAGCGTTGATCAGTCTCTTTTTTTTTTTGAAATAGCTAATGACCATAAAGCCAAGAGCCTGTGGTATGCTTTAATAGCCAGAGAGATTGGCCACTCACTAGAATTTAGAAAGGCAGAGTATCCAGAAAAGACTGTCTAAACATCCTTTTCCTTTTAAGACTATTTGAAATTAATTTAGTGCAGATTACCTAGAGTGTTCACTCATACATTTGAGCTTTTTTCTAAGCAACGAGTACCTTAGTTTTTGTAAAATGCTCAAGAATTTATGAAAGCATAAATGCGTCTGAGTCCTCAGGACAGTGTGACACTGCATATACTCAGATAAGTGAAACTCTGGGAAGGAGATGGAAGGGAATGTTAAAGTGAGCTACCGACACTTACTCAGTTTTACGTTTTGTCAGCATAAAGAAAAATAAGCAATCGTAAATGCATTCTGACAGCAAGATATATACAACTGGTCCTCCATATTACATATGGATTTGACCAACTGTGGATAAAAAATATTCAGGGAAAAAAAAATATTCAAGGAAAGAAACTACATCTGTACTAAGCATGTAAAGAGCTTTTTCTTGTCACTATTCCCTAAAAACTACAGTGTAACAATCATGTACACAGCTAAGACCATATTAGGTACTTTAAGTAAACTAGACAGGATTTAAAGAACGCAGGAGGCCATGCAGAAATTACATGCGAATACTACACGCATGATTTTCTAACAGGGACTTGAGTATCCGTGGGTTTTGGTATCTGTGGGGGTCCTAGATACTAAGGGAAGAATGTATTTTTACTGATATAAGTGACTGGTTATTTCTCAGAGGAACACAAACTCCCTGCATCCCATGAGTCATTTCCCAGAAGTCAACAACCCGGGCTTGATTCCATCCTTTAGTTAATAGTCTGTGACTATTTCTAATCTTCAACTTCTCACATTTTGTAAAAAAAATTACTCAAAATCAGGAAAGGTGTTGGAGACAATCAAAAAGAACCTTTCCTTTCCACAAGTTATCTTTCCACTGCCAAAATGCTTGTTCTAAGGGAAATCTTCCCAACAGACACCTGCAGCTTCAGGAAAGAGGACCCAGGCAGCTGCAGGGATGTCCCTGGGGCGTCTCACCTGTACCAGTGCCTCCTTCATGGCGGTCCAGTTGGACACCCGCCAGGCGCACTCCAGGACAAGGTAGGGATTGATGTGGCCTTTGGACTGGCCATATTCAGTCAGGGCTTCCCACTGGTTCAACTCCTTGGAGCACCTACAAGACCAGAGATCCGAGGGCAGCTCAGTCACCAGCACACTCATGAATTCAGAGAGGCAGTGACAGGGTTTTAAGAAGCAAATTTCCATTCCACAGAAGAACAACACGGCAAGAGTGAACTTCTGCAGGACACGGAGGTGGGCTCCATCGTGGGAGCCTGCTGCCCACCACGAACCACCTACTTTTCAGCAAAGGGCCTCAAGCACTGGAGCCAGGGGAGATGCAAGGACAGTTTACTGCTTCTCCAGTCGACATGTTTAATTACTCAAGGCTTTAAATGCTGGTCTTAGGTTTCTGTTTGTTCTTTTCTTTACGTGGCCATAAAGTAGCAAAGCTCCCTTTAAAAAACACTCATTACAAGAAAAGGTCCGAGATGTTTCCTTGGTTCCCTCAACCGATTCATGCTCATGTCAAGCACTGTGTTTGGCTTACCGAATCCAGTGGTCTTCCCAGAGCTGGTATTCGGGGAAAATTGCAGGGGAGGCATTGCTCCTTTCGTGTTCTTTTTTGGCTTTATCCATTGCCTTTTCATAGGATTCTTGTGCCTAAAAAAAGTTAATGCTTTTAAACTACTGTTTAACTAGTAACACACCTTTTCTTTCCGTGTTTTTAAATTTAACACTTAGAAAAGTTTTTTGAGATGGGGTTTTGCCATGTTGCCAAAGCTAGACTCAAACTCCTAATTCCTGGGCTCAAGGGACCTTCCTGCCTCAGCCTCCCTGAGTCGCTGAACTGCAGGTGCAAGCCTGCAGCTGGCTGAGAAACACCTTTTCACTGCCATGGCCCAGTCGTGTAAAGCAAGTTGAATCACAGACCTGAGAGCATGTGGGGCTCTTCTCGAGGATCACTCAACACCTACAACTCTCTGTTCACAGAGACAGAGAAGGTGGGTTTCCCTGTACAGATGGAAGGAGGGGAGGCTGTCCAGATGCGGGATTAATTCCCCCATCCTTTAGTGATCAGAGAAGGAGCCACAAGACCACATCTGCTTCTGGAGCTTCTGTGACTCGGCACCCTACACAGTGCTGGGATCACACCCTGAAACAGTGACCCGTGCCACGCTGAAGAGCAGAATAAGTAGTAAAATGTAAGCATTAAACGAAACCTATCACTTCTAACAGGACCAACGACGGGAGATGAAAAGCATCCACGCTGGCATCTAATGCAAAGGACTTACTAAGACTGTGCTTTAGCTCATGTCATATACGGAAGTGTCACTCAAACGCAGACTTCAGTCATAGGGCCTTTACAGATTCAAATGCTTTAAAGCATATTTAAATGTGAACTCCCGGGCCGGTCGTGGTGGCTCATATCTATAATCCCAGCACTTTGGGAGGCCGAAGTGGGCGTATCATCTGAGGCCAGGAGTTCGAGACCAGCCTGGCCAACATGGTGAAACCCCATCTCTACCAAAAATACAAAAATTAGCCAGGCATGGTGGTGGGCGCCTGTAGTCCCAGCTACTCAAGAGGCTGAGGCAGGAGAACTACTTGAACCCAGAAGATGGAGGCTGTAGTGAGCCGAGACTGTGCCACTGCACTCCAGCCTGGGTGACAGAGCGAGACTCTGTCTCATAAAAAAGGTGAACTCCGACTTAAGATTTTATTAAAGAACCATCAGAAATGGCCTCTCACTGTACATGCAAGCCAGGCAGTTACTGGAGGTTTACCTGCTCGAAAAACCCGTGCTGCTCGTAAGCAATTGCAGTTGCCGTCTCCGAGTACTTGCACCGCTTCTGCCACAGACCAGCCCACATATCTTCCTCTTGTAACAGGGAGTAAAGCTCCGCAAGGGAATCCAGTATCTCCTGAAAACACAAAGCAAGTTTCCTCAGTCCTCAGGACAAAGACTTTTTTTTTTCCTAAAAATGCAGTTTCACCGTGTTGTGATTTGAAATTATTTGGGAGCAGGATTTATTTAAAGTGTGAGGCCACTGGCAGGGAAGAGGTAATGAACAATCGGAGGCGCATCCTCACCTGCTGAGGTGGGGTGATGCTCTCCTGCTCATAAAACTCTGTTTGCTTCGGCTTAATCTGAAGACTCAGACCCTTTTCAAAAGCCTGGTGCTCCAGCATCAGCGTGGACCGGAACCAGAGGTTGTGTGTTTTCCCCAGGTACTTCAGGACACAGGGTCGGATGGGGATCGGGGGCACGCACTGGGACATGGCTTCCACGAAGCAGTTCAGCGCACTGGGCTGGCAGTCTCGCTGCACCTGGTGACTGCCGCTGCACAGGAATGGACTTATCTCGCCTGCGAGTGCCTGAAACCAAAGCGCATGTCATCCACGCCTTCACTCAAAAATCAGCGTCTCACTCTCTCTCTCGATGCAGCTAAGAATACCTTTCCTAATTCACTCAAGTGACAGCCAGCAGTTTCCTCATCCTCTAAAACTTGATCAAGACTGTGTTCTTTTATGAATATTTATCAAAATCTAAAACTACATTTTTCCAAAACAGGATTTTAAAGATACACTCACATGCTGCTGTCTGTCAGAGAGGATCTTCCATAATCTGGGGAAGAGCTGGACCCACGTCTTCTCTGCCAGCGTTGTGGAAATGTGGCACAGCTGAACGAAAGCACTGAGCAGCGCTCCGGTCTATGGACAGAAAGACGACAGGCTGAGATGGCCATGGGCTAGAGGTGCCTTGCACACCCAGGCTCAGAAGATGCCCATGATCTGTCTCATACATTATCAGATGCTCCTTCACTTTTGAACTTTCAAAGATCTGAGAAATCTTTTTTTTAACTCCACGTTGGAGTAAAAGCCTATGGATCCTGAGCGCTGGAAAGCCATGGTGCACTTAGCAGCAAGCCCAGGCATCCCTCAGCATTGGCGCCTGCATTTGTCCTCAGCTTTTAAGGGCATTTCCTAACACTAATGATCCCATTATATCCAAGAAGTACAAAAACTGACAAGGCTGAAGGAGTAACTTAAGAGGACACAGATGTCGCCGAGGCCCAGGCCACTGAAAATTGGAAAGTGAAAACACATGTATACGACATAAACGATTTGTCAACAGGTATTATTATGAAGAACAAATCAAGAACTGAAAGTTCAGTCTCTGCAATTGACAGTGGACAAGAGACAGGAGAAAATGACCGAGACGGACTGGAACAGAATACAACTGAACAGAAGAGAATGGAATGGACTGGAAGGGAACCTGGATGACGAGAGCCAGAGGTAGAAACTGAGACCTGGAGGGCACAGCAAATCCACAGATGTGTTTATTTCATCCCAGGCCTGTTGTTTGGAAGATCTGATCTGAATTAGCTACCAACATTCCTTATTAACAGCCATGTTTCTAGTCTGCCTGAAGCTGCTTTAGCCCACAGGAAACACCCTACGTGGCATCAGGCAGTGGCGCCAGGGGCCAGAACACGAGCTGACAGCCACAGTGCCTGCTGCCCCAGTGCAGAGACAGAGTTCCAGGGACATGATTATGCTTCCATCTCTCCTTTAGCAAACCCAAGAGAGGAAACTACTGGCACAATCACGTTTCTACTAAAAACAGACAGCAAAGATACCAATCTTTCAAGGAAGACGGGTGAAAACATTTAGGTAAAGAACGCTCCTAGTTGTGTGCCACAGAGGAGACCCTTGAACTCAGTGCCCAGGCTGAGCCTGATATCAGGCTCCCTGTGAGAAGGACTGTGATAAGTGGCCACAGTTCCCCTCACACGGCCACATGCTTTGCCCTAACCAGCCCGTCAGGGGCCTCTTGGCTCCATGCCAATTTAGCAGAGGCCAAAAGCTGGGGAGAACCAACGGGCCTAGCAATGTCACCGACCTACTGATAAAGCTGCTCAACTCCAACCATGGGGGTTTGCATCAGAATCCCAAAAGACAGTCCTAACTGTCATAACCCTGAGTGTTGAAATCCTGAAAGATCAAAATCCCTGAATATCATCACCACAGGATAGCTGCGTGAGGTGAGGAACGTGACCCGTTACCATCTGCATGGGTTAAGGAGATGCCTATGGGTGCCACACTGACGGTGGTGGGGGTGGGGACTTGTGGATTTAATTTTCAGTGTCGACTTGACTGGACTAAGGAATACTTAGAAGCCTACCTAGTCAAGTATTATTTGAAGTACGTCTGTGAATCTTTTAAAAGAATTTTTAAATTATTTTTTCCAGCATTACATTTTTGGGAGGTTAGAAGTGTTGATCTTTAGGGATTTCAACATTCGGGATTATGACGTTCAGAGCTGTGTCTAAGGATTACGATCCGCTCCTGCTCCACAAGTCTGTGGCTTATTCTGATGTACATACCGTCCCAAAGAGGTGCAGGGGTGAGACCCCATGGTGGCCTTGCAGCACCAAAAGAGCCCAGTGCGGGGCCACTGCCTCCACAGGCCTCCCACAGAGAACAATGGCCAGACCCAGAAAAAAGGCAGAGGACAAAGAGCCTGATGCGCCCGGGGCGAGGATCGCTGTCTCTGGATTTAGAACCCAAGAGTCTAAGATGAGCCGGTGGCACTTGACCACTTCTCAAAGTAGAGGAGCTCCAGGAAGGAAAACGTCAGGGTGGAAACAACAAACACCATGATTTGTAACCCCATCTTGCTCCATCAAAAAAATCTTAACTCTCATAAATACACAGAAAATAAAATAACACGACACCACCCTCTCTAATCCCCACCAGCCCTGGCTGCTTCACCCCAGCACCCGTCTCGCCTCCTGAGGAATTAGCACTTCCTTCTGCTCATTATTTCCCCTCACTAGAACGCACACCCTGTTGAGGACCAGCTACCACTGTGTTTCCAGTGTGCAGAACATCACCTGGTACAGAGCAGGCTCTCAGTAAAAAGATGCTAAAATGATGAAATGAGATCAAATGAAAAAAAGGTGAATGAGGAAAATGGGACACAAGAGAATGCAAGGAGAAGGGAAGAATTAAGTCACATCCAAGTACCCTAAGAGCCGTACCCTTCTAAGAGGTGGGCACAGGTCTGCCAGAGCTCCCTGGGGAAACGCCGCAAGCAGGCAGCACACCTGGCTCAGGGGTGATGGTGTGCTCACTTGTGCTGGGCACTGAGTTTGAGGGTCTCCTCTGTGGCACGCACCTGGGGGCGGTATGGCTGACAACGTATGCAGCCCTGGCCTGAGCAAACCTCTTATAAAGGGGGACATGGATGGGTCCTGCGACTCAGGTTATGAAGGCTCAGTTCAAGAGAAGACCATGGGGACACCGGTGGGCAAGATTCTCTGTGAGATTCGCTAAGGTTCTAAGCCATGTCTGGTCTAACCCAGCCACCATCCAGACAGCAGCCATGGCCCCACAGAGGATGCGGAGGTAAGCATCTGTGACCAATTCAGCCAAGACAAAAAGCTTAATGAGTAAAACCAAATACCCCGACCCCTCTGTGACACACTACTAGAGTTTCCTCTCCTGATGGCACTCCCACCACGAGCTGAGGATAAAAGTGAGGTGCGGGCACCTAATGGGTCAGGAACTATGTGGTGATGTGTCATGGTGACCATCAGCCAAAGAAGGCCTTTGGGCTTGGGGACATGTACTTACAGCCCTTTTTGCTGGTGGTGGTGGCAGGGGTCTATTAAGGTGCCTGTAATCCCAGTACTTTGGGAGGCCGAGGCTGGCAGATCACCTGAGGTCAGGTGTTCAAGATCAGCCCAGCCAACATGGCGAAGCCCAGTCTCTACTAAAAATACAAAAATTAGCTGGGTGTGGTGGCATGCCCCTGTAAACCCAGATACTTGGGAGGCTGAGGCAGGAGAATTACTGGAATCCAGGAAATGGAGGTTGCAGAGGGCTGAGATTGCGGCACTGCACTCCAGCCTGGACAACGAAGTGAGACTCTGTCTCAAAAAAAAAAAAAAAAAAAAAAAAGGTGGGGAGCCTGATCCACAACATGAGAGCTGTCACTCACACGTATCAGGCTGCTCTGCTTCCCGCTCCATCCCACAGAAAAGTATTTTATCCTTACTCAAGATGACAATGGTGTCACTCAGACACAAGTTCAAAGACTGATCCAATGCACAAGTTCAGCATAGGTCACCAAAATATTTTAATGTAAAAATTACTCGTGAGAAGCAGTTCGTGCTTTTTTCCCACCTAGCCCCTGATCTCAACAGAATAATTAGAATCATCACCCAACTCTCGAAGGAACAGGAAAATAACTCCTCATCAAAAGCAAATGTATGTAAAGCTTCAACCAGTCTTTCAAGGTCATGACATAAAAAACAATCAGACCCATAATTTACCTGAGAGTCTGTAGAAGCCAGAGTTTCTACCTGGCTAGATTTCTAACACAAAAGCACCTGGAGGCCCCAAGCTCCACAAAGTGGGCTTGATTTAGCAAATTAACTCATTTCTCATTTTCTTCTTTTAGTGCACTTGAAAAATAATCCAACATTATTATGTCTCCTCAAACATTTTTTGTACACAGGTTTACTGTTTCTTCCAAGAGATGGTGGTGGAGAACTTAACTTTTTTCCTATTTTCTCCCATAAGACACCGTGACACTCCCAAATCTCTGGTTCACGCCTGTAATCCCAGCACTTTGGGAGGCCAAGGTGTCCAAGACCAGCCTGAGCAATGTATCAAGACCCTGTGGCTACTAAAAAATTAACAAATTAGCTAGGTGTGGCAGCTCACATCTGTGGTCCCGGCTACTTGGGAAGCTGAGGTGAGAGGATCACTTGAGCCCAGGAGATTGAGGCCACAGTGAGCTGTGACTGTGCCACTACACTCCAGGCTGGGCGAGAGAGCAACATCCCATTGCAAAAAGAAAAAAGAAACAGAAAAATTTACCCGCTGTGGAATGATCCTGATTTAGGCCTTGAGCTACCCAAGGGAGGAAAGCAACAAATCCTTTCCAAGCTGCATACAGACCTTCACCTCCCGGAGGGTGTCCAGAAATTTGTCGTGCCTGTTGGTTAGCATGTGCAGCTGGTTTCCAATGTCCTTTTCGGAAAGTTCTTTGGTTTTGGGCGTGCTGGTCTGGTCCCCAGGAGCTAGTTCAATGTCTATCTCTACATCCTAAGAAACAAAGCAGAAAGCAAAACCAGAAAGTCAAAGGCTTAAAGAAAACCCAACCAACACACCTCCTGTAGACTTCTTGTTACAATTTTGGCAAATAAAGTTTGTGCTTGTTTCCTGGAAGTATTTAAATCATCTTCAATCCTAAAATAAAGCCCAGATTAAGTAGATCAGATCTCTCTCTTTTTAAAAATGACTATAAAGAAGCCACCATTGTGCTTTCATATTTGGGTTGTGAAAAGCAAAATTTAAAAGAGTAAACTTTAAATGGTAAAAATGATGAAGATTAACAGGAATTCTAGCCTATCCTTTCTCCAAATGCAATACAGACATCCAGCTGCCTGGCTTGTTCAGACTGAGAATACCCTCAGGGCCACGGCAGAGTGTGTCGTTGGTGCAATGTTTTATATGACCATCCCCAAAGAGGAATACACCTTATTTCTGTCTGAAGGTTTGGAGAAGTCTGACTAATCAAACTGTTCCCTGAAGTCAGGTATCAACAATTTGGTGTGTGCCCTTGAAAATGAAGAGAGTTGGCAATTTATTTCACACAGGAAGATTACAGAAAGAAAAGATCAAATGACCAGATAATCTAGTGTTTTAGCAACAGTAGCAAAAAAATTTTTTTAATTCATAATTATTGATGAGTAGACACCCTGTACGTGGAAGAGGGAATGCACCACCCCTTTAACAGCAGAGAAGGTGCAGCGGCCACCTGCAGTCCAGGGTGACTGCCTCCTAAGATGCAACGCTCTACACAGACTGAGCCTCCAAAAACCAACAACCTTAAGGAGACACGCAGCCTACAGAAATCCCTGTCAGGAACGGTGGCAGCCACTTCTTCATGGAGCACAGAAAGCCACCAAGACTAAGGCATCAGCCTCGGTACAGGTTCTTGGAGGAGCAAAGGCTCCCTGCTGCCCATCCTGGGACTAGGCAGAGACACGGGTTCTAGAGGAACCAACTAGTGCCCCAGCCCCTGTGTCATGGGCAGCACTCCCCCAGGCAGTGCTTTCTGTGACTGAACATGGTCTTTTCTCACCAGGAGAGAAACATCACAGCACAGGAAAATGTTCTGTTCTCAGCAGTACTAGCTCATGGTAAAGGGAACTATCTCAAAACCGCATGGCAGTGCAAGCTGCTTCTCAATTCTAACTAAAAAAAAATCTAGCAGAACTTAGTTACCACATTCGGAGCTTTCAGGTAGACAGGTTTTTATACCTTATTCATGCCCTAAAAAAATCTAAAGCTGATACAAAACTTCTTCCAGAGGATGAGGGTTCTGCTGGTGGAGCACAAAACTTCTTCCAGAGGATGAGGGTTCTGCTGGTGGAGCGGAGCCTTACCTCCTCTTTGGACTCGCTGTTCTCCCTCTCCCGGGGCTCCTGCTTGACGTGTGTGACCATGGCAAAGGCAGCGCGGTCATGGCTGTCGGCTAGGTTGATGACGTTGGTGATGGATGGGAGCATGGCTCCTTGGCAGCTGGTGCCAATGGGGGTGCTCTTCTCACACACGGCCAGGAGCAGCTGCAAGTGGTGCGGAAAGGAGACAGACCCAAGGTGTGTGCATGGCATTTGGGGCTTCTAGACTTCTCTCCCAGACGCCCGTCACTCAGGTACCTCTGGCCCTGCAGGTCCAAGTGTGAGCTCAGCACCTTTCCCCACCTCTCCCTCACCAGCCGGACTTCCTCTCCTCTGTCCCTCCAAGGCATCGTCCCCACACAGAAGACCTCTGCTTCACTCACAGCACACAGCAGGCCCAGCCACTCTTACCTCCTCAACACCTAGGCAGGGGACTGCTCCCACCTGTGTGGAACCTCCCACTTCACCCCCAGACTCGTTCTCCTGGACCAATCTTTTTCCACACAGTGGCCCTTTACCCCAGCCTACCCACCCATGGCTTCCTACAGCCTCAGGCGACAGTGAAGCCTCCCCCGTGTGACTCGCAAGCCCCTCTGTGATGTGCTGCAGCCCCTGCCTGCCTCTGTAGTTGGGCCACTCCCCGCCACACTTTGCTTCCCCATGGGTCCTGCACATACTACCTGGCCACGCCACTCTTGCCATCTTGGGCAAATATTCCCTAAGCATCCACTGGGTGCCGTGGAGGCCCTGAAGATTCATCTGTCAACTACACAGAGATAGCATCCCCGGCCTCAAGGAGCTGAAGTGTCAGAGGGAAGGCTACAACCAGGCATGTGCTCACTGTGGTAACACAGCCAGGAAACAGGGTGGACTGATGGGAGAATTAAAAGGGAGCTGCACGTTAGCCTGAGTGGCAAGAGTGAGGCGAGTTCAAGAATACGGAAGGCCAGTGCACTGGAGACTGATGGAGGGAGAGAGGGATGGGACGGGGATGCAGAGAGAGGCGAGGGGCCTGGAGGCTGGATTTTATGCCACGAACAATGGGAAGAGTAATGTGATCTGCTTTATTCTTCAAGATAATTTTGTAACAACAGAGAAAACTTATCAGTAGGAAGGAAGGTGGGTGAATCAGCTCCCATTGTCCTAATGAGAGATGGCGGTTGCCAGTGGGCCCTGAACTATAACCCTCGGTGAGGGAGCAGATACTCAGGGCAAAGAAAGGAGGGAGTCGAGGACTCCCTGGATTGTGTCCTTCCCTGGACCGATTCATATGAACCTGCCACAGCCAGTGTCTCGTCTCTTTGTATTTTCAGCACCTGACCCAGTGCCTGGCGACTAACCAGCAGTCGGAGGGTATCTTTCACAAGTGATTGAAGAGTAGGGAACTCTGCCCAGGTATGGCTGTGGGCAAAATTTAAAATGCATGTTGCACAAGCACCAGGAGAACGCCCATTCAGCACGAACGAGAAACATGCTAGCAGGCTCTCCTGAGACCAGCGTCACAACTATTTCCTACTATTCATGCTATTTGGTCGAGGCCTGAAAGCACCCAGGTGCAAAATATCTTGCGCCAGAGAACAGAAAAGATAGATATTAAAAAGTACTGTGTACATTACCTTAAGGATGCAAGCTCTTTTGAGTACGCTCGTAATACTCTTAAAGAGCTTGAATCTAAAGTCTATAAACAGATTGATGCACGTGGTGGGAACCCTGAGCTAGTAGCCCTAATAAAGCACTTAAGTAAGACGTTCAGAGAAGAAAATGAATAATGTTGAGCCATTCTGGATTGAGCCTCATAGCTTATTTTAGCTTATTTTTTTGTCTTTTAGTCTATCACCTTTTAAAAATTTTGCTCCAAGCTGTTATTCCCCAAAAACTGAGTAAATAGGTGAGTAGGGGTGATGCAAGTGATTCTGTTTCCATTTAGAAAAACCTCTACACAGATAATCAAAAGTCAGAAGAATCAAAAGAAGTCACAGTTATGTAGGTCTGATTTGAATGTCATAATTACAGTGAGAGGACACTGTCACCAACTCTGCCCTACTATCATCAATGTTCTGTTTATTCTGTCAATAAAAAAGACTCGCTTCCAGGGGAAAAAAAAACATCCTCTTTTCATCAAAGAGAATTCAACCACCTTCCATCTCTGCTGTCTCAGGAGACACAGTATGTGGTGACCTGGTTTCATTCACTCCAGGTAAACGGACAAGAACTACTTGCACAGCACTGGTAACCTGCCATAGCAAATGCAGGCTGATAAGTGAGCCACAGGCTGAACCTCTAGCAAACTAGGGGCTCACCACAATCCTGCTGGAAATTCAAAGAACATCTGACCTGCCTTCCATGAAACACCAATCCTACTCTAGGTCTGGACCTCACTTTTATAACACAACACTGAGCATGTTGAACACGTCTGTGTTGCTAGCACCTGACTCCTCACACTAAGGAACCAAAACCGACAGCGTGGTCAGGCCCTGGCCCGGCTGCTTCATTTTCCTGCTTGGAAAATAATGAGGACTGGGCCAGGTGGCTCACGCCTGTAATCCCAGCACTTTGGGAGGCTGAGGTCAGTAATCACTTCAGCTCAGGAGTTCGTGACCAGCCTGGGCAACATGGTGAAACCCTGTCTCTACTAAAAATACAAAAATTAGTGGGGTGTGGTTACACATGCCTGTAATCTCAGCTACTGGGGAGGCTGGGGCACAAGAATTGTTTAAACCCAGGAGGCAGAGGCTGCAGTGAACTAAAATCACACTGCTTCATTCCAGCCTGGGCAACAGAGCAAGACTCTTGTCTTTAAAAAAAAAAAAAAAAAAAAACGGGAGTTGACATTCACAATACACACATCTTATTTTCTAGGGCAGGTGGACGGAATTTAAACATTTTTATGTTTGAAGGAAAAATGCATCTTCGCCTACAAAGTATGATTTACTGTTCAACCTTCTGATAAAGGATTTTAAATAAGCCCAAAAACGCTTTAGATGAATGCTTGTGCTAAAGTCTTGATTTCCTCCGGGAGATCAGAAGCAGGCTGATGCTGGAGATTCCTAATTCGCCTTAGTGTGTGTTAACACCTCCTGGCTTTAGAGCCCCCACTCAGAAACTCCCAGCTGCCTCTGCCACAGACGTGAGCCCAGGCCTCCTACCTCAATGCACTGCTTGATCCAGAAGTGATTCCCCATGGCTTCCCAGTTCTGCGAGCAGGTCACATAAAGCAGGCGCTCGTAGACACGACGTTTCATGGAGTTGTCAAAAACCTCGAAAAACTTTGCCCTGATGAGTGGCTGGGCACAGCGCAGCCCAGAGAGAAAGGCAGGCTCAAGTTTTGCTGTCAGCTCGCTGCCAGACAGTGTCTCATCCCTGTAACACCAAGAAGTCAGAGAGAGGCAAGACGATGGCCTCCCCAAGCCATAAGCAAACAAGCACAAACAGGCTGACGTGAACCTGCTGAAATGCTACTAGGAAAACCAAGAGTATGTTCTAAATCGTGGCAGGCTCACCCGGCATCACAACAAATGGTCCTTCTATGACACCAAAGTAGGTTGAACAATTTAGCATTTAAGTGAGTATTTTAAGTGTAGGTATAAGCAAAAGATGAAGCCATGTTGAGGTGGCTGGCCATGGAACACGCTATGGAATGACATCTGTAATACTTGATTACTGCTGTAATTACCTGTAGACATAGTTAACAAGGTCTAAAAACTGGGCATTTAATTCAAGGTCTTCCGGAAAACGTTTTTCTATGTATGTCATCATTTTCACAAGCAAAATGGACTTCTCCCGGAGTGTAGGTGTCTATGAAATTTGAGAAAAGACACAGTTAAAAGTATTTCAGCCACCTGCTCTTATTTTTTAAGTTCCTACAGTTTTGTCAAGCACAGTAAGACAAGGTCATTCCTAAACAGGAAGGCAAACATGGCTTTATCTTTGGATACTTAAAATCAAGACATGCCAACATAATTTTCATAGGGGCTACAACTCATTTTGGAGAGAAAGCAACTATAAATTATAAAACAAATCAGAAGTTTGAGAGCATCTCACTAAGTGAAATGGTAGTCTCTATTATTACTTTATTATTTGTTTTATCTTTACTGCTATAAAAAGGTAATATGGTTAACTTTTTTTTTTGAGTTTCGCCACGATGCCCAGGCTGGAGTACAGTGGTGTGATCATCAGCTCACTGCAACCTCCGCCTACTGGATTCAAGCGATTCTCCTGCCTCAGCTTCCCAAGTAGCTGAGATTACAGGTGTGTGCCACCACACCTGGCTAAATTTTGTATTTGTAGTATAGATGGAGTTTCACCATGCTGGCCAGGTTGGTCTCAAACTCCTGACCTCAAGGGATACGCCTGCCTTAGCCTCTCAAAGTGCTGGGATTACAGTACTTAGTCTTCATTTAACATTTTAACAGGAGTAAAGCCACATTAAGATGAGCAACTGAGTTTCTATCTAACATCTGTTAAGTGCACTGAAAAAATCCACCTTAATCAAGAAAAGATGTTGTGAGTGCAATTACAGCAGAAAAAAATGTTTTGCTTCAAGTTTCAGAAAGACCAAGAAGGTGAGGCTTGAATTTTCTTTTATTCAAAGGGAGGTCACGTGGCATGCCATCCCACCACACCTGATTGGCTGCCATTGGGGAGTTATTCTTGACCCATTCTTCCACGATTTTGACCACGGCCCGCAGGATTTTGGCATCTGGTGATTTTTCGATGAGGGACGTCAGAATGGCCTGGATGAAGTTCTTCCGCATCTCCATGCTCATCACTGCCAGGCGCGTCTTCACCAACTCCAGACTCAGCATCACTAGCTCGCTTGTACCTGCTTGCACCAAGAAAGGAAGAACCCATGGGTCTCTACACATTGATTCAATCAGGCAGCCCCTCAGCCTTGCTGGGCGTGCTAGGTTTGACCCCTTTTCCCCCTCAATGATTTCTTCTGCAACTAGAGCTCTGGGATTTGAGGCACACGTACATTCTTCCATGCATCTTGGGAGTGTAGCCCTCCCAGCAGGGAGAGGGGTGAAGGAGCTGAGGGACTGGTGCAGTGGCCCTGGCCTCTCCACACCCAGCTATGAAGTCCCAGTCATGGCCCCTGTACTCTGAGGTGTACCCAGAAGCCGTGCCCACCACAGCCCCTGCCAAGCAGCACCACACCCCTACAGAACATTCAGATTCCTGGAGCCCACTGCTCAGTTCTGAAACTTAACTCTTCAAAAACAGCAACTCTGATTAAGCAATCTCTGTTTCATAGCTAGCTCTGGTAACTCTCAGTGGTGAATGTAGCATATAAAAGTCCAACTACTTTAAAATTTCTGCATTCTTACATTTGCAGACTTTAAAAGCAGTTGGGGGTGTGTGTCAGAGATGACAGACAGACAGAGAGGGTTTCAGTCTGTTGCACAGACTGAGTGCAGTGACTATTTACAGGCGTGATCATGGCTCCCAGCAGCCTCCAATTCTTGGCCTCAAGCAAGCCTCTTGCATCAGCTACTAAGGAGCTGGAATCACCAGCGCACCACCATACCCAGCTTAATAACAGTCAATTTTTAACAATGAGTCCTGCTTTTTTAACCCCTATATAGAAGAGCAAATAGTAACGAATTAAAACTATAGGACTTGGTGAATGCACATTCCCTTTAGAGTTCAGTCCCAGCCCGCACAGCAGAGTCTGAGGAAAGGTCCCCAGCATCCAGTGCATCACCTGAGGTGGCTTCGGTGCTTCCCGATGCTGCCTGAGGGTTTAAATGCTCCCGGACCATCTTCTGCAGGGAGCGCATAAAGACGGAGATCAGCCGGTCTATGTAGCTGGGGTTGTTGCTGCAGGCTGACTTGAGGATCATCAGGGTCCCTAAGATGTAGAAATTCCCAGGTGTTTTACAGAAAAGTAACAACCACGAAAAACAAAGTGGAAACAATGTGCTACTTGAAACAATGTATTCTAACAAAAGTATTGATTAATCCCAGTATCAACACTGTGAGCTCTTAGATGGCTCACACCACGTCTGAAACACTGTATTTGCATTCCTAATTCTCAGTTATATCAAATCATCATGAATGAGAACTGATTTTTGTGCCTCAGTAGAAACAACATTCTTACCTTCAGTTCTGGATTTTATTTTTAGGTTATGGCAAATTATTCTAAGTTTTTAGTCCTATAATATGTTTGGGAAAATACAAAAAAGATGGAAAAAAACCTTTTTTAAACAATCTAGCCTATCTAGAGGACATGCCAAATATCTTTGAATTCAATTTGCACTTCATTCTGAAAAACGGCCTAAGATCAATAAAAATCAGCAAAGCCAATATTAGAACAGAAACATACAATATACAGAAAAATTCTCTTTCATAATTGGCATTGTGAAAATTACCCTGATCTTGACCTACACATTAAACTGCTATTGCTTTTTTTTTTGACATGGAGTCTCACTCTGTCCCCCAGGCTGGAGCACAGTGGTGTGATCTCAGCTCACTGCAACCTGTGTTCAAGCGATTCTCCTGCCTCAGCCTCCCGAGTAGCTGGGATTACAGGTGCCTGGCACCATTTCTGGCTAATTTTTCTATTTTTACTAAAGATGGGGTTTCAACATATTGGCCAGACTGGTCTCAAATTCCTGACCTCAAGTGCCTCAGCCGCCCAAAGCACTGGGATTATAGGGATGAGCTACTGCACCTGGCCCTACTCATTAAATTTTAAATCTGTATTCGTGGATCACATAATAAAACAACCAAAGAGTATTTGCCAGTTACGAGGCGATTTCAGGCTAGCTTTGTTAAAAGACCAACTCTTAGAGCAGTCAACGTAGGGCTAGTCTGGTTGTAAGCCAGGCAACCCGTGATGCTTGATGATGACAGTGATGTAAACGAGGTATACTCTGTGGTTCCCAAGTGCGGTGCTCTCCTCTATGGAGCAGACGGTGGGGACTACACCCCAGATCCAGCACGGGGACAACGGTGTGGCCAGCTCGCCAGGCCCACCTCACCCTAAGGTCGCCTGTGACCTTTGACACCCCACAGAGGAGGGAGGCAGGGCCCATGAGGTCAGCCCCTCTTAACGAGAGTCCTTCAGACAATGAGCAGGGGGAAGAGATACTTGTGCTACACTGTGATGGAAGCTGGGATCTTATGCAGTGTGACCCCACTTAAAAAAAGTCCCGGAAGCACTTCTCACTCTCTGCACCTGGCTGCTGCCTGAAGAAAGACAGCAAGCTGGGATGGCAAGGGACACCATTTTAACCAAATTCTCCTAGCTCCTGCCAAGTTTAGAGAGTAACAAACTCAACCAAATATATTCAGTTGGCAAATTCGGACAAGCATTTGCCTAACAAGGGCTATCTATATAGGTAATTACATACATGTGTATAGAAAATGACAATCACTCTGAAATACTGGGACTGATTACTACCAGGAAGAGAGCCTGACAGGTGACTGGTACTTAGTTTTCCTTCATTTGTATTTTCACAGTTTCACCCAATGAACATGCAATAAAGGAGAAAATAAATTTTGAAACACTAAACCAAAGTCTAGGATCAAAGACGTGTGTCTGCCACAAAGTTGAGGGTACGTGTATAAATCTGACTCCCGGGTACCTGGGGCCAGAGTGACCCAGCTGCCCAATCACCTAAGAGGGAGGCAGTTTTCATTTCACCTGGGCCAGCCAGAGCCTCACCGATTAGACAGAACGAGTTCTCATCTTGTGAGTTGCTGACTCACAGGTGGGCTGTGGTGAAAGGCGGAGACCACATGTTGGCATGTAGCTCTTGTGGTGTCTATTTAGGGTGACACTGGGGCGACAGGACACATGCACCTGGCAACGTCCCTCACACCAAGGCCTGTGCTGGAGGCTGAGGAGGGAGCGCAGAGCTAGGATTGGCGAGGGGAGGGCAGGGTGCAGTCTATAGGGGATGGTGGCCTTGAGGGCCCCACGCAACAGACACCTGAACAACCAGTGGCTCTAAGTTCCACCCAACCAGAGCCCTTTCCCGAAGGGAAGCAACTGAGCCACCATGGAACACCAGGACAAACGCGCACTCACCGAAGAGCTGGGAGGGATTGGCGTTGGTGGCCTTCTCGTAGTTGGTGAGCCCTTCGTAGATGACCTTTCCCACGGCCGCGTAGAGGCACTCCAGCTCTTCATACTTGGAGGCTACACTGGAAGTACCTACAGGATGGGGACAGGTACGTGGTTAGGGCTCTCGGGCCCATCAGTGCTGATGTCAGGGACTGAGTGCTGGCTGCTCGGGTATCAGAAGGGACTGGCATGGGCACTTCTCTCCCTGCAGGACAGTGTGGGCCTCCCCTCTGGGCTGGTTCTCATTCTACACAGCTATGTGCAGAATACTCAAAAAACCTAGCGGGATGTGCTCGAAACACACTTATTTATAACATGTCAAAATTTGATCCTGCCAAATGTTCAACAATGGAATACTTTAATACAATACTTTAACTTCCCTTTAGTAGCTTAAAGAAATAATCTTCAACTCATGAACTGAATTTCCAAAGCAGACAAAATTCGATGAGTGCTGCTGTTCTGTTTTTATGTCAATTTTTAAAAGAAAATTTGAGAGTAGAAAGGAAAGCGGTAACAAAGTGCTCAACACAGTAACTAGAGGATGAGTATTGTCCTAACAAGTTCCGCGCCCACCGTCCACTCTCAAAGAAAAGCATTGGTGGAAAAGGCCACATACTCGGCTCCGTTGGGAAAATACTCATCAGGCGCGAGAGAAGGCTGTGGACGGCTCGCAGCACCTTGGTGTTTCCACACGTCATGCAGGCGGCGATTCCACGCTGCAGGGGTTTGAAGCTACTGAGGATGGCTGGTGACTGGAGGACAGTTAGCAGAAAGCTCAGCACTTCTAGTCCCGTGCAGATATTCCCATAGTTCACTTGGTTTGGCTGCTCCTGGAATGGAGAACACAGGCCACAGAGGAAATGAATACTCAATGACAATGAATTCTAGAAACCAGAGTCTGGCAAAACCTAGCACTGGATTATTTGGAGACTAGGTTAAAAAAAAAAAAAACCCTAGAGAATGACCACTGGATTTCATAAAAATGATTCCTTCATAAAATCACTAAGTATCTATTCAAACTCTTAAAAAGGTTAAAGTATTAATATGCAATACTAACCAATATTAGTATTTTACAATCAGTAAAGCCCTAAAAAAGTTCCTGCAATGAATTTGCTTTTCTCTTCTCATTTTCTTAAGATACAAAAATACAAATATCCTTCCAGGCTGGGCACAGTGGCTCATGCCTGTAATCCCAGCACTCTGGGAGGCTGAAATGGGTGGATCACTTGAGACCAGCCTGGTCAACACAGTGAAACCCTGTCTCTACCAAAATTCCAAAAAAAAAAAAAAAAAAAAAATTAGCCAGGTATGCTGGCACATGCCTGTAGTCTCAGCTATTCGAGAGACTGAGGCACAAGAATCGCTTGAACTCGGGAGGTGGAGGTTGCAGTGAGCAGAGATTATGCCACTGCACTCCAGCCTGGGCAACAGAGTGAGACTGTCTCAAAAAAACAAAACCAAAACCAAAACAAATACTCTTCCAAAAAGAAACACCTTTCAAACTGTGTACCATGAAATCAACAGATGACGGCAGCATTAAAAATTAGTAAAAACAGGTCGGCTGCAATGGCTCATGCCTGTAATCCCAGCACTTTGGGAGGCTGAGGTGGGTAGACTGTGAGGTTAGGAGTTCGAGACCAGCCTGACCAACATAGTAAAACCCTGTCTCTACTAAAAATACACACACACACACACACACACACACACAAATTAGCTAGGCATTGTGGCACAAGCCTGTAGACCCAGGTACTGGAGAGGCAGGGGCAGGAGAATCACTTGAACCTGGGAGGCGAAGGTTGCAGTGAGCCGAGGTTGCACCACTGCACTCTAGCCCGTGCGACAGAGGGAGACTCTGTCAGAAAAATAAATACAAGTAAAAATTAATAAAAACAAACCAAAGCAACTGAATAAAACAGAAAATAAGAGTTCATGGTTCACAGCAGAGGTTAAACAGAAGCAATATGGTCTTCACAGTCCAAAATAATAAGTGCTTGCAATAGATTTTATAATCTCAATAGTAAAAGTCTTCAAATTCTGCCAAGACCTAGAAAAACAAAATCTGGATAAGGCAAGAGAATAGCTTTTGCTGCCACCAGAAAAGTACAGAATCATGGTTTTTATAAGCAAAAAACCAGCAAGCAAAATAAAATAATTAGCATTTTGGGACTAGCTCCTTGTTACCTAAGTGGTACTTGATAACAAATTATAGCTTCATCATTAAGATCTGTTTTAAAAATCCAAAGCTCATCTTAAAGGTTGTTGCAACAGTCAACTAAAATACGTAGCCCAAGCCAACTGGTAGGAAACTTTGACAAATGAGTCCACAAAATGCAAGAGAACTGTATTAAGGTTAAACACTCCAAAGTGTAGTTGGGGTCAGCATGAGAGCTCAAGTTCCAAAGCCATTGTTTCCTTTCCTTTCTTGTTTTTATTTTTTTTAAAGAGACCAGGCCTTGCTTGCTCGGTCTCACAAGCTGTAGTGCAGTGGCACAATCAGAGCTCACTGCAGCCTCAACCTCCCAGCTTCAGCCAATCCTGCTCTAGCCTCTTCTGAGTAGCTGGGACCACAAGCTCACACTACCACGCCCAACTAATCTTCTCTCTTCTCTTTTGTAGAGTTGGGATCTCACTATGCTGTCCAGACTGGTCTCGAACTCCTAAAGTCTCTAGAGAAAAGCCATTATTGGTCAGACTCCCTCACTGGTATCAGCAGTGGAGGGCAACGTGGGAGAGGCTATGACTGGCAAAGAGGACAGGAGATTTGGGGCTTAGGGTCAGGCCCAGAGTGATCCACAAATGTTCAGTCCCTGCCCAGGCGACAGCATCTGATAATCGTGGGTCGAGATAGCCAGGGGGAGACCTGTGTTAATTCTAGCTAAGTAATTATAAGCTTGTTTGGCTCAGAGTACACTGAAGTTTATACACCGAACTAAAATATATTATTGGTGCAGTTAATTAGAAATCAAGTGGCAACAGGAGGCCTAAGGTAAAGACCATCTGAGAGCGCAGTAACACTGGGGAACACCAAGGGGTGGGTGCAGAGCAGGCAATACTGCTCTGGTCCCACAGATGCCTTCTCAACAGAGACTGCATGAGGGCCTCGTAAAGACGGCTTATGCAAAGATCTCTGAAAAGGGAGGGGACCTCTGCTCACAAGATCCGGGAAGGTCTTTGCAGATGGGAGCTGGCAAGGAGGAGAAAAGCCTTGCAGGGCAGAGATCACAGAACATCTCAGGCTCTGCCTTGGTTCTCAGAATATGGAGTGATTTTAATTGCTCTCTGCCCTCAATACTCGGGAGATAAAAGCCCCATGATGCATCCGCTATACTTCTGATGCAGCCACACCCCAATAACAGTCAGAGTACTAGCAATAACCTCAGAGTACTAGTTTAGCATGTCTTAGAAGGATCTCCACCAGGCTATCTTACCCACTCCTTTACCCTCCCCTTCCACGCCCATAAGATCAATGAAATCATGCACATAATAAAAGTGTCTGGAGCCCAGAGCTTGGGGCCAATGTGGTTCCCATGCTTGCGTTGGTCCCCTGGATCCATGCTGTAAATTCTACTCTTGTGTCTCTGTCTTTATTTTATTTTCTCAATCCCTCGTCACCACAGGGACTAAGGGTGCCCATGTAGGGGGCTGAGGCTGGGGCTGGTTCCCAACAATAATGGCCTCAGTGGCCCTGCCCTGGCCCTTTAGACACTTGCACTTACCACAGTCATCAGCAGCTTGTCAAACCACTGCAACTTGAGCTCAGACTTGGACCACATGTCTGGCCGCAACGCGGTCTTCAGAAGGTTCACACATCGGCGAGAGAGCACCTCCCCAGGGGACCCCGCAGTGTTGGTGTTGTCATTAACCTAGGAATTCATCCAAGTTAGAGCCGGCCTTTCACTGCATCCAAGTTTACAGTCACTCCAGTGACAGCGCTTCTCGACCAGGCCCCAGCCCGCGTACCTGTCTCAGCCCTTCACCCTCACCACCACTCCTCTTCCGCCTGGCCTCCACACAGCTGGACACCAGCCTGACTGGTGAACCCTCACGGCCGCCTACCATGCATCTGCAGCACCTCCATGGTGACCTGCAATCCCTTGTGGGCCCCGCTGGCTTCCCACAGGACCTCCCTGCACACTGCAGGGAGGCCAGGAATTATGTATTGCTTAGGTACTTAGCAGATCCTTTTCAGTACCTGGAAATTCTCGAAGGAACTGTAAGATACACTATTTTGTTTAACGGGAAAAACTTAAGATTTAGGAAAATTTCAGTTACAATAGATTTTTGAAATAAAAAGTTACAGAAATAAATTCCTAAACAATTCCATAAAGATAAAAATTGATATGAATGATAAATAAATCCAAGTTATAAAAGCATTAAACAGCTAAATGTACATTCTTTCTGTAGGTTGGATCATCTCACCCTTTACTGAGCTGTGTACTGTTCTGATCTTCAGGATGCAAAAAGAACACTTGGAAGTTAAATGATCAACCGAGAACACCACCTACCATATTCCACCAGTGCTAAGAAGTCGTCAATTAGAAGGCACATCATTATTTTACTGTCACTCAAAGAGTGAAATGCTTTTAAAAAAAAATCGTTATCAGGCCAGGCATGGTAGCTCATGCCTGCAATCCCAGGACTTTGGGAGGCTGAGGCAGGCTGATCACTTGAGGTCAGGATTCAAGACCAGCCTGGCCAATATGGTGAAACCCAGTTTCTACCAAAAATACAAAAACTAGCCAGGCATGGTGGTGGGCACCTGTAATCCCAGCAACTCAGGAGGCTGAGGACGAGAATCGCTTGAACCCTGAGCGGAGGATGCAGTGCGCTGAGATCATGCCACCGCACTCCAGCTTGGACAACAAAGCAAGACTTCGTCTCAAAAAATAAAAAAATCGTATCAATTATAAGACATAAGTAGATTTTGGAAATGTTAACCTGCCACAAAATCAAGTGCATTTGGTTTGAAAATGACAGAACCAGCTCGCAGACCTTGGTTTGTCTGTATCTTTCTTGACAGAACTGTCACAGATAACATCCTGGAGTGTTAGTAAGTCGTCTCTGGTCTGCAGACGCCCTGATGGCAAGACACTCGGAGCCCATACCTGACAGGCCACGCGGATGAGGAAGTTTACCACGGTGTCTGTGTGCTGCTTGTCAATGGGCTTGGCGAGGAGAGAGTCCGCTCCAGGTAGCGACTGGCTCCTCCCAAAGACCTGGAAAAGGACCTCCTTTCAGGCAGGAAGAGAACCGCAACACGAATTTCCAACCCAGGTTTGACTTGTTCACCTAGCTAGCGGGTATACCTCCCGGGGACAGAGGTAGGTCTGGGCGCTCAGGATACCAAAGACAGATGTCATCTCTGCCCTGGTGAAGCCAACACAGTCAACAGGAGGGCAGATGGCTAGCCAGCCAAGCAGCCACAAAAAGTGGTGGCTCACATGATGGGGAACAAAAGTGCAAGGCCCAGGAAGCAAAGGGATTTCATGAAAGGAGGTCTTTAGGTTGAGATGAAGCCAGCCAGGAGAAAAGAGAAGAGAGATGGCTCCCAGGGGAGGGAAAAGGCCAGGGAAAGCATCCTGAGTGAGCACAGAGCCAGAACCCTGAGACGGTGCTGGCGGTCAAGAGCCATCAGCAGGGCCTCGTCACCCAGGCCCTGGAGGCCATGGTCAAGGGGAGGCTCAGGCAAGCAGAAAGGTAATCTGACTTGATTCAATTTTTTATTTTCAAAGGATTCTAAGATCCAAAAGACATTTTTACAAAAACACTATGGAGGTCTCACATACCCTTCACCCAGCTTCCCCTGATTCAAGTTCTGAAAAGAGACTTCTGTGGCAGTCTGACTGCTCTGTGAAAAGTCGAGGGGGGATAAAAGTGGAGGCAGAGAGGAAGAGGAACAGAGAGAGGAAAAGGGAGGCAGCTGAGCGGCTCCCATCTGGTTACTGAGAGGGGTGACGGAGACTGGGACTGCGGTGTAGAGGCAGGGATGGGGAGGGGTGGGTATTTGCAGCAAAGTCAGCAACACTTGCTCTGGATCAGATGTGTGGGGAGAAGCCAATGGACAAAGTGCAGACAATGCCAAGTTTCTAACAGGAGCTGAGGGCAGACATGGGTGCCACATAAGATGGGGGATGGTGAGGGTGCAAGAAGAGCTTAGCCTCAGGCCTATGACACTGGAAGTGGGGCAGCCAGGCCTGTGTCCACAAGCCAGCAGGTCCGTGACACCAGCTGAGATTAGGATCAGGACTCCCAAGGCCACCCTTCTGCAAGGGGTGATACCCAGGACCCTCTAGGCAGCTGCCCCGCAAAACAGAACACGTCTTTTTCTGAAATTGATCTCAACACGGGCACATGTTCTTAATCAACTCCTTCCTTCAAAGAGTTTCTCTAGATGCCTTTCTGCAAGTAATCAACCATCATTGACAGAACTCTAATGGTATGAACTGAATGCAAAGGCAAACGTGTCTGGTGACCTGGGAACCCCCTGCGTGACTGATGTGTCCCTGAGTTTCAATCTGGTGAGCGTGGCTGTTCCCAGCTGCCTCTCCTGCACACAGCTGGGCACCAAGCTCACATTCTAAATGTAGGAAATAAACAAACCAACTCCTAGCAGGATGCACAGCACCCGTACAGAGGCACATGATCTTACTGCGCTGATGGCTCCGGTGGCTGTCCTGAAGCGTTTCACTTCCTGGGCAGAATCTACAGACAGGCCTCTCTTAATGGAGGATGAGACAGAATTGACTCCTTCTCCACTGGAATTTGGGTCCATATCTGAATCCGGCTTAAAAACACACAGGCGCTTGGCTTTATTGACTGATTTCTAGGGAAAAGTCGAAGAAAGGTGACTGGGGCACCCTGAGGCTGATACCCCTACCTGTTGGTCCTTGATCCTCTGCAGCTCCCACTTGATGACGACTTCAGACAGGTCCACAGCCAGCCGCCTCTGCTCGATGGTGACACTGGGCGTGAAGCCAAGCCTCTGCATGGCGCTCACCATGTGTTGTACCAGGTGGTGCCGTACTGGGTAGTACACCTGTGGGCGCAGGGCTGGCATCACACTGTGAACATGGGACCTTGGTCCCAGAGCGCGCGTGTGCGCGCGTGCACACCCACACACACACACACAAACACACAAACCCTGACACACCTCAGCCCCAACATACACACACAGACCAACTTGAAGCTTAAGAATTCTGAATCCTAACCTTACCAAGGAAATTCTCCCGGCCTTACGTATGCGTGTTTATCACCCTCCCCCATCCCAACTAAATCCCATTATAATAGTCTTGAAAAACTGAATTCTCTTCGGACAGGAAGGTGAGTCTCATCACATTTATCAAACTTTAGACTTGACATTGTAAAAGTTTAAGACATACCAAAAAGCAAAGTTCCAATTCTAAGAGTTGGTGTAAAAGAATTTGCTTTCAACACAATCCTTTCTCCTCTATCCCAAATTTACAAGAAACATTTACATATAAACAAATTCCACAAAGGGGGTGATTTGGCCATAGAGAAGGAGGTGCCAGCAACATGAATAACTTTCCAAGTCTGATTATGGAAACCTAGAGTCAATGAGGACTATCTCTCACCTTAAGGTGCAAATTTAGCAGCAGACAAGGGTTAACTGAGCACAGTACTTAGGACAGAAATGCAGCTTTAGACACAAAGACGCACAGACCTGGGACATATTCTCTGTATTACAGCAATTTCCATGCTGATAGAGCCATACATACATATAGAAACTAATCAATGAACCAGAAGTCGCCTTACTAAAAGATGAATGACCACCGTATTACTGCAGAACAAGATGAGGTCAAGGTTCAAAGTGAGTGCCTGAAGACACACGCCCACAGCCCACCATCCCTCCCACACACCTTGAAGTGCTGCACTATCAGGTGCAGAATGTGCACCAGCTGTGGGACGGTGTGCCCCTCCTCCACAATGATCTTCCGGGTCCAGTGGGTCAGCATCTGGTGCCCGTCCTCCATCCTGGCCGGCACTGCCGGGGTCAGAATGGCCATCGCCTGTCTGACAATCGCTCGAGCTTCCATTGCATGAGCCTTGAGAAGACTATGGAAAACCTAATACAGGGAAGAGACACTTATGGAGGATGAGAAGGAAGGCTTTAAAAAACAAGAAGATGCAAACAATACATTGGGATCAAGACATGGTATTTTTCCAAAACAATTTTGTAAACATTTCTTAGGACTCTCTAATTAGGAAACAACTTAGTTGCCTTCTGTTTTGTTTAGTTTTGAACAATGAATACATCCATGCTAGTATTTACAAAGCACCTGCTATGTGCCCGTGCTGAACTAGGCTGGGGCATGCAGACAGATAAGACCCAGCTCCCTGCACAGATCCCGTGTCCCGCCTAACCAGCAGCGAGTTAGGGAGGTACACGGCTCATCTCCCTCTGGCTGCAGGTGGGAAATAAAGTGAACAGGGCCAGCAGGAGAGGCACTGAGAAACGGCAGTTGCAGTCGTTCAAGTGAGAGGTGAGGTCACAGAACACAGAAAGACCAGTCCTGGGGTGGAGGGAACAGGGTGGATGTTAGAAGCTACAGAACCTCCTGGTGCATGGGCACTGGGGAGGAGGAGAGAAGGTCAAGAGTCCTTGGGTGTTTGAAACTAGGGGAGAGCAGTGCAGTCCAGAGACTGGAGTTCTAGCTCAAGGGCCCATGGGAGGTGATGTGAGAGGCCCCCAGCTTGATCGGGGTCCAGAGTTCAACACCACAAAGGTTCACAGGAGAAAGAGATCAGGGGAAAGCCATCAAAGATGGTCTCACAGAAGACAGGAGCTATCAGTGATCGAATGCTGAGCGCTCGAGTGTAGTATTACATTTAATTCTCACACAGAGACATTAACTTGCCCAAGGGCACAGACCATGTGAGCAGAGGAAAGAACACTCAAACCTGGGGTACCCAACCTCAGAGCCCAAACCACCGAGGGACACCAGGAAGAGGAGCTCAATACCAGCCTCAAACCCAGGGTGCTGGACTTCAGCCCAAACCACCGAGGGACACCACGAAGAGGCACTTGATACCAGCTGCACGGCAGCAGGCTCATGAGATACGGATCTGAAAGTCCCTACTGTCTTTAGCTAAGACAAGTGGGCTGGGACCCTTGAATATTTACAACATTTGCCATGGAATGTCAGAGTCGGAGGCCAGAATGCAATTGCCAGAGAGCCTAAGATGGAAAAGGGTGACATTTCCTTTCAAAAGCAAAGCCGTTGAGGAATGAGAGAGCAGAGTTGGAACAAGGGAGGGAGAGCATGGATAGTCACAGTGTGGGTTATTTTCCCCTCAAATTTCCTGTGATTGTAGTAAAACACACAAAACACAGAATGTACCATCGTACCCATTGGTGGGTGCACAGCCCAGTGGCGCCAGGCACCTTCACAGGGTGTGCAGCCACGAGCCCCATCACCTCCAGAATGCGTGCCTCTTCCCAGGCTGAAATTCTGCACCCGGTCAACACTCACTCACCACCCCCTCTCCCCAGCCCGGCCCCCGACCAGTCTCTTTTGGTCTCTCTGAATTTGAGTGCCCTAGGATCTTCTAAGTGGAATCAATCATACAGTGTCTGTGTTTTCATGGTTTTTACTGATATTGGGAAAAGACAGCAGGGGAGGCTGACACTGTGCCAGGGAGTCAAGCGCACCACATGGGATCCACATGGACATTGGAGGACAGGACGGGGCTTGCAAAATACCTGCAGGACAATCTTCTTGTGTATGGCGAATTTGGCGATAATGTGTGCCAGGAGCAAGTGTCCGCTGTACTTGCAGGCCGGGTCCACACAGGCCTTGGAGAGCAGGCAGGGCCAGGCGAAGGTCATGAGGCGGCGAAGCTTGCTGTTGCGGTTTTTGTTATTGTCGTGGATGTGGTGCGGGGCGTGCTCCACCAGCAGTGTGGCGTACTGTAGCAGGTAGATACGCAGCGAGTCCAGCATGTCCGCCTGCTTCTCGGGGTCCAGGACCTGCACGGGGACAGTGGGAAGGACTCATTTCCAGCTGTGAACTGGGTTACTGACTGAGGGTCATACAACAGGTTTAAGCCTTAAAAATACACACACACACACACACACACACACACACATACACACACACACACAGTATGTAACATGAAGTATTACAAAGTATTACAATGAGGTTATCAATAAAATCCTGTCCATCTTCCTTTATATATATGTGAAAGGAGGAAAAAACCTTAGGATCCCAATTCGCTCTGCCCAATGGAAAAAATTAAGCTGAAAGTTGAGTCATGCAAGAAACTGGCTCTCCTTTTGTTCCTAAGCAGAGCTAGAGATAAAAGGTTAACGATCTCCACAGGTATCGGCTCCATGTTCACCATATCTTCTGTAAAGTCCTGACTTCCTCAGCGTGAGACGGACACAGAACTGCCTGTTCCCCTTCCTGCTCCCCTTCTTTTGCAATGTGTGGATGACCACACCCTCTCTCTTTCTCCTTCAGCCCAGTTTTCCCCTTCAAATACTGAAGTCCTCAAAACCATCTTTAAAGTAGGACACAAACCTCCCTCCCAGACACATCCTTAACTTTGGCAAATAAATTTCTAAACTGATTGAGATCCATCTCAGAGACTTTTTGGTTTGCATATCAATTAGAAATTCACCAAATTTATTTCAATATTTAAAAAAGGGGAGGCTTAAGAGTCAGGACGCAGGGATGGAGGAAGGCGAGGTGGAAAGGAAGACTTTGATTCAAGGTGATTTAGGACTGAGTTTCTTAATTTCCAAGTAGTTGAGATTTTTTTTTTCCTGGTCAACTTTTGTCGGTTCCTTATTTTTCTGCTGTATGATTAGAAAATGTGACCTGGAAAAATAACAACTTCCAAAAAATTGTTACAGTTTTGAAAGCATCTGACAGATATTTTAAGTGTTTCACGGACATAAGAAAAAGTGTACCTTCTTTGAGAAATATTCTACACGTCTCTACTAAATCAAGTATAATGGTGGCATCATTCAATTCAACTAAGTATCCTAACCACTGTCTGTCTACCACACCTTAATACTACTGAAAAACAGACTGACGTCTTCCATGATAATCATGTTTTCATCAAGGTCCCTTTTAGCCCCACCCAAGGTCCTCTCTTCCCTGGATGTACTGCTTATTGGCAGCCCCACACCTGCATCCCAGCCTCCAGCCTGCCAGCTCCTTTTCTCCTCATCCTGACATTCAAAGTCTGCTAGCAGCAGCATCTGACCCAGGAGGCACAGCCTGGGGAAGATGACAAAGGAGAAGGGGTCCTTCTGGGCCACATCTCTCTACAATTGCCCGGAATAAGGCAAATAACAGGGGACCAAGCATTAACCCCTGGGCTCGCTCTGATCCCAGGGTGGGATGTCAACACTGCAGGAAGGAGGCCTGTCTGAAAGGACAAAGACTACGTAAGGTCTGGGAATCTGCCAATGGAAACAACAGTCCCCTCTGCCTTGATCCCAGGACAAAATGGGTAAGAAAACCAGTCATCTGTATAACCAGCCATCTGTATAACCAGCCATATTCACTCAGCATTCCAACACACACTCAATGCGAGAATCTCAAGGCAAACACCGCCTTTAAGAGTGAGGATCAATATAGTTAAGTATTGGGAAAGTAACAGAACGCAGGCATTTAATTAAAAAAACCCTCTCTAATATAAACTATAAAGCCATTGTAAAAATGTACAGAGCTGTTAAAACCTAAGCTCATTTCAGACTGGACTACTGCTGCCACAGGGTTTCATAACTTGGCAAGAAGGAGTTGCAGGAGGAACTGCAGACAGTCTCATATGCTCACTGGCTATTAGGAGATTCTTTTGCAAAACTGAAGATGAAAACAGAACATGGAAATTCTGCTGACTGGCAACAGGGGTTTTCACAAAATAACTGCTACATGAATTTTCATCAAGATACATTTCATTTTTGATTAGAATCTATTAATGTGGGAAAGTTAATTCATTCCAAAGTAAGGCTGCCTTCAAAAACTCACTAATAAGAATTGTAATGTGATGGTCTGCTATAAATTAACACAATCATGAAAAATAGATGTGCTGGGAAAACAAACAACACACACACAGACATTCGTTCATCTGACCAGTTACTTCTCACGTCCATGCACGTAGTTATACCACCTTGGTAATAAACACACTGGTGATGCTTTCTGGGTTATCTCCTTCTGGATTGGGAGGTCCCAATAGCTGCTCTCCTTCCCCCTTCTCAAAGCTGTACAAGAAAGCAGGATTCAATATATGCTGCAGAACCTACCAAAAAATAATAATAATTAAAATAAAGAAGGAGAAAAAACAAAGCCATGCTGTTTGTTTCTTTAGTAAGACAGAAGAACAGCCAGTCTTGGCCATACCACATCATCAAGTTAGAACTCAACCAGGTGTGACTACTAACCTTGACTTCCATGCAAAGAGCAACTAGAAAGGTAGGTTAAAAACTGTGGAAAAGAGATGTCAACCTGGTTTATTCTTCTCACATCAAACAAGCCATTTTCTAAAAACAAGGAAATTAACAAACTATTCTTCAAGACTGGGTCACTGCTGCATGGACCTGACATTCCTTAGCAATGGCATTTTCTCACCTACAGCCCGGCCTACTAATTTTTTTTTCCGTTAAGAGACAGGGTCTCATTGTGTCACCCATGCTGGAATTCGGTGGCATGATTATAGCTCAGTGCAGCCTCTAACTCCTGAGCTCAAGCAATCCTCCCGCCATGGTCCCCTGAGTAGCTGGGATTATAGGCGTGTGCCACAGCACCTGGCTCACTCTACTATTTAGTCAAAGGAGACACAGTGGAAAAAGAAAAGGGCCCAAGGTTCCCTAGAAAACCAAACCAAAAACCCATAGCCTTCTACAGCGTAAGAGTGGGACTCACTTTAGCTTTTAATTCATCTCCAAAGTTAGGGTCATTTAAGTCTACAAAGCGAAAAAATAGGGCGCGTTTCTGAGTGATGTTGTAATTTTTGGGAATCTCTTCCTCCATATACTCTTTTAAGAATGTCATGTTGCAGAGAAAACGACCAGTAAAGGCTCGAAGCAGCTGGAATAGCAACTCTATATCTCCATAATTCCTTCTGGAGGGTCAAAAGAAAAAGACAGGTTAACTTACAGCAAAGTTTATTAACAACTACACCTCTGACTTGCCTTTAAGCAACTCAGAGACATAGCCCATTCTCCTGTACCATGACCACAGCTTTGTACAGACTAGAAGGAGGCTCCAGCTGAGCTTTCAGGACAGAGCTGGTCCCTTGGGGCAGGTGGGAGAAGGCACCCACTTGCAGTAGTTCAGCAGGCAGTAGGCCAGCAGCTTGGGCTCCTTCCAGTTGGTGGCTGCCATGTTCTCCTTGTGGTGCCTCTCTTGGAAGGTCTCACTCACCCACACACGTCGCAACTGGCTCACCAGAGAGTGCTGGCTGGCCAGCCAGGAGTCATCGTTTTTCACTATAATGCTTATGATCTGTCAAAGAAGAGACAATTAGGGAACTGTGTCTCCATTAAACCCCTGGGCATCGGGGGCCGGAGGAAAGGGTGCTACCTTGATGGCCTGGAACTGGAGGTCCAGGCGCATGGTGCTGGTGCTGGGCGAGCCAGGGCGCACGGCCGTCTGGGCACCCCCTGGCAAAAGCAGGGTGATGAACCTGTTGGGGTTGGCGGCCAGCACATCCCTCAGAGGTCTGGCGTCTTTGTGTTTTAAAAAACTCTGAAAGCAAAACAAATAGCAAAGCTGTTTTAAGCTAACCAAACTCATAGAAAGTTAGAGGATATGAATTTTAAATCTTTCTAAATTTTTTAAAAATCTTACTAAATCTCTAGAGGAAGGCTTACCAAAAAAGCACCATATGCATGCTTTTTAAAAGATGCTTTCTTTTTTCTTTTTAAAAAGAGACAGAGTCTTCGCTCAGTTGCCCAGGCTGAAGTGCAGTGGTAAAATCATAGCTCACTACAGCCTCCGACTCTTGGGCTCAAGCAATCCTCCCACTTCAGCCTTCTGAGTAGCTGGGACTACAGGCATGTGCCACCATACCTGACTAATTTTCATATTTTTTGTACAGACAAGGTCTCACTCTGTTGTCCAGGTTGGTCTTTAACTCCTGGGCTCAAGTAATCCACCTGTCTCAGTTTCCTGAAGTGCTGGGATTACAGGTGTGGGTGCTTAAAAATACTTTTAAACAGTAATCATACTTTGTGATTTTATAATCCTGGCAGAGCATGTATTTGCTACCACCAGCAAAGTCCTACAAAGAGTGGTTCCTAGACCTATGTGTTTCACAGACACAACCAAGCAGCAATGATGTTCCCCATATTCAAATATATGTGAGAAAAAAGCAGCCAGGACACTCAACAGTGAAAAATGAACTTAACATTTCGGAGCACAACGGCTCACACGCACTTGCGGGGACCCCTGACTCCAGCCTCTTGCAGCTCTTACCATAAACATTCTACTCCACTGGGGATCGTTCAGTGTGGCTTCCATCATGAACAGCTCCACCGTCTGCGAGGGGTGCCGAGTCAGGAACTTGATCAGGGGCTCTCGGAACGGACTGCCTGCCTACAACACATGTGAGAAGACTGCATGTCACACCTTCCTCTCCTCAGAGCTTGAGGCTCTGTCTACCTAACTCAGTCCCTTGTTACTACAGCACACGAACGCTAGCAAATGTGGACATCCAACGCCTTTATGCTGCTCCATCCGTCCATGTAAAATACCACCAAGTGAGGATGCCACAAGCGCCGGAGGGCGACAGCGCGAAGCAGCCTTCAGCGTGACCCCTACCTCGATCAGCATTGCCCGCTCCGTTTTCATGACAACCTCCAGCAAAGGCTTCACCAGAGTCTGAGGAGCAGCCGGGATCAGATGAAAAAGGTTTATAATTGCTGAACAAATCTTCATTTCCTGATCAAGAAAACCAGAAATTATAAATAGGTCAATTACTTTTGTGAGTGACAGAGGTCAACGTCACTACAGACCCTACCACAGTCTAACTAGGTTGGCAAGGCTAGGCAGTGAAGCAAAGGGTTAACATGTAAAAGCCACAACTTACCAGCCTTAGGTTCTAACTGTGCTGTGTCCTAAGGAAACTGACTGCCCGTGGCCTGCGGCATTCCTGTCAACTGTGAGGGGGTGTGGGGGAGACGACTGTGTACACCTCATGTGATCATGCTGTTTGCTGTCATGTATGCTGACGAGTGGTGGAGGTGGCCTTACAGGGCTGCCATGGTAGTCCCCCTCACGGAAGCGGGGATGATTCCACCTGGGGCCAGGACAGCATGGGGATGCCCTACTTTGCCATGGTATCACGAGGTCCTCTCATTACATATGCTAAGTTCTAAGGGCACATATGTCTTTTGCCCTCAAAAGCTAGCAAAAGCCAGTGTGGTGGCTCACACCTGTAATTTCAGCACTTTGGGAGGCTGAGGCAGGTGGATCACCTCAGGTCAAGAGTTCAAGACCAGCCTGGCCAACATGGTGAAACCTCATCTCTATTAAAAATACAAAAATTAGCTGGGTGGGCACCTGTAATCCCAGCTACTCTGGAGGCTGAGGCAGGAGAATCACTTGAACCTGGGAAGCAGAGGTTGCAGTGAGCCGAGATTGTGCTACTGCACTCCAGCCTGAGCGATAGGGTGAGACCCTGACTCAAAAACACAAAAACAAAAAACAAAACCCCTAGCAGAGAAAGTTCTTCAAAAAATATGTAAGTATTTACCCTGGAAACTAAATACTAACAAAAATATAAACAACTAATCCTGGTACTAAGTATTTGTCAACCAGGCCTTAAAATAAAGCTGACAATGTCTCCACTGAATTAAATGAAAAATGTGTGATATGCCAAGGGTGCTGCACGTCCTACTGTCTCACAGCTCAGGGGTGGCTGGCTGTTGTTCCAGCTTTCCCTCCTCAGTTTCCAGCTTTGCTCCTGTCATTCAAAGGCATTCTACATAGCCACAAGGGAAGGACATGTACCAATGTGCCATGCTGCGCCGTGTGCACTGTGATCCTCGGGTAAGATGGGGATGACCACACCCGTCAGGAAGGGCCTCACTCTTAGCAGCACCCGAGAGACTTCTCAGGATTTTTCTTTACACCAAAGGCAAAGCAGAAAATGGGTACGAAATGAGGAAAATGGGCCCTAGAATTCTCTTCCACAGAATTTGCAAGACTT
Source organism: Plecturocebus donacophilus (assembly GCA_004027715.1). Taxonomy (NCBI): domain Eukaryota; kingdom Metazoa; phylum Chordata; class Mammalia; order Primates; family Pitheciidae; genus Plecturocebus; species Plecturocebus donacophilus. The sequence goes on along the minus strand of PVKP010006949.1, from coordinate 12,426 downwards.
AGGACAGAGTAAGTTCCATTGTGAAATTATAATGCTCTAAAATGGTGCTTTTATATTCTGCTTTTTCACTTTCAAAGCACTGTCACAGAAACCACTTCTTTGGGTCTTCGAAACACCGGTGGGAGGCAGGAATGACAGATGCGATCATCCCCGTTTTACATGAGAGGGAAAGCTCGGGGAGTGTGCAACACTGCACAATGTTGTGAGTGCATCAATGTGTGTGGTGTGTGTGCGAGAGAGATGAAGGGGACTGGGTGGGTGAGTAGGGTGAGCTGTAAGGTTTTAAATTCAGGGCAGTCAGTAGTGTGAGAGAAACTGTAATTCCTCCCACTTCTAGCAGGTATAATATACTCTGTGTGAGTTTCCTCTTAGGAGGTTGCTAGCTATGTGTGTTCAGATGGAGGTTAGGAACGCAAAATCTAATTTAATCTTAAATATAATCTAGACATTGCAATTCTCACACGAACTTAAGAGTCTTGCTTAAAACGTCCTAACAGAAAACATGCTTGGCATCAGACAGTTCACAGCAATGATACTGATACAACTCTGCCACAGACAGACAATACAGGTCACTGCACTCAAGGGCACAACGCACTCTGTCCAGTACAGAACCACGGCACAGCTAACGAGTCACAGCAAAACCAGCAACGACAACAACCCCCTCCTGCAACTCCACTCAAGTTCTCACCTCTACCCCTTCCATGGCAGGCTGAACCAAAACAAAAATTACAGCATGAAAAAAGGCAACAGAAAGGTAAAAAGAAAAGAAAAGAAAAAAGAAAAGAAAAGGTAAACTGTTCTTCACATTGCAAGTCAGAAACTGACTGTTAATAGGTTGTTCTCACCTCAAACTGACAGAATGGAGACAAGGGACATCTCCCGCACTCGGAAATGCTTTCCTGAGGATGGGGAGGAAAATCATCTTTTTTCTATTTATGTTATTTACATAAAAACTTCCCATATACTCAAACACAATAAGGGTTATTGGGGTTAACAAGACAGTAAAGACACAAATTATCAGAAAGCACACAGTAATTAACAAATGCTCAACAGCAAAAAGCACACCTTCACCTTCGATGTCAAACCACAGCCCTTCTGATAGAGAGTGTCTAACAGTGGACTTCTTCCCTACAGCACATTTTCATAATAGGGCTTCAGGATTCTTGTGAAAGGGGAGAAACTAGAAGACCTTGTTGTATGCAAGTACATTTTTAAACAATCTTTCATAGGGTGAATAATTCAAATGTTATATGAAGAGCTAAGATATTAAAAAATAATAAAAACCTCTTTGCCAGCTACAGTCAGAAGAGGTCCAGGTGGTTTGGGTCATGACAACACCTAACGGAGAGCTGGGTTATCGTGTAAAGCAAAGCATAGTCTTCCTAAAACTAGCTCTGTGTGTGGGTGTGCATGTACATGTGTTTATGTGCACACGCAGAGAAGAGGCATAAAATGTGGTCATGCATTCTCTCCTGTAAGCTCACGGTTAAAAAGGGAAGCTTCTTAAACACCGTGATGGGGCAGAGCTCTGATCACAGGGCTATCCAAAGCCCCAGGGCAGGCTGGGCGCAGTCGCTCACACCAGTAATCCCAGCACTTAGGGAGGCCAAGGCGGGTGGATCACCTGAGGTCAGGAGTTCAAGACCAGCCTGGCCGACACAGTGAAACTTTAGTAATTTTTGTACTAAAAATACAAAAATTAGCCAGGCGTGGTGGTAGGTGCCTGTAATTCCCAGTTACTTGGAAGACTGAGACAGGAGACGCTTGAACCTGGGAGGCAGAGGCTGCAGTGAGCTGAGATTGTGCCACTGCACTCGAGCCTGGGTGACAGAGACCCATCTAAAAAAATACAAAGCTCTAGGGCAGCTTTTTTTTTTTTATTTATTTGGTCAACTATTTAGCATATATTCAATTATAGTGTTTCAATGGAGCAATGTCCTTTGGGGATTCTGCCAAACAGGAATAAGCTACTTTCCAAGATCTGTTTCCCATCCTATTTAACATCCATAAAATATGATCAGAGCTCAAGAGCTGAATGGTGGCCTGGCCCCAGGTTTAGGTGATGAAACCATGGCCATGTTGGCTGTCTCTGGGCCCCAAAACACCACGGCCTCTGAGTTGCAGACAAGCAGCCAACCTTACAGAGCTGGACCCTCCCCGGATGTTCAGGTAATACAATCGCAGGATGATAAAAATGTTCCAGGAGGAGCTCAAGGACTTCTCAGTACCCATGACTCTATCCCCTCTATACAACTGCGCCCCCACCTCCAAATCATCTGTTGTAAACTTTCATGAAGTCTTTTTCTTATTTTTTTTACTAGGCCATGTTAAGGACTTTACATAAAATCTTTTTGATTCAACTGAAGTTGTTCATCTACCCACTAGGTTTTTAAAATGTTTATTCTAGAACTGAGTTTCAGAAAATTAACAGCTTACTATAACAACAAATATAAAATTTAAAGCAAAAGTACCTAACCGATGAGAGAGGGAGAAAAGCAGAGATACCTGCCCCTCATTCCAGGAGCCTGGGCTCATTAACATACTCTGCTCTCCTCCATGAAGAGTTCCTGATTCTTTTCTGCATATATAAATAGCGAACCTTCAAAAGGGTCATGCGTGGCATGTTACTTCTTTAAAAAGTTTAAAATCCTGGCTTAGTTTTGCTTACTTGGCTGTTTAGAAGCAGTAGGAAACAAGACTTACATAAACAAAACACCTTGACACACAATGGTCAAAACAAAGCATAATAAAGCCAGAAAAAAAAATCCAAGTTGGGATGGAACACATCCAGCAAAGGCACACGAGGACAAAAAGCCACGTTAATTATGCCTCTGAAGAACTATGAGGAAGTCCCTAGCGGCAATGCTGCTGTAAAGTTTCACTAGGTGTTAGGAAACGCATGGAAAAGGCAATTCCACTGCGATGACATCAAGTTAAAAACAAAAACTGTAAAAATAAACACATACAAATAATATTAGATTTAAAACAGCAGAAAGCATGCATTCTTAAGAAGCAAAGTCTTTAATGACCCACATCAGACACTTTAAAAGATTTAGCTAAAGCGGTTTTCCTTTAAAACCATACAAATGTGCTTTGAAGGGTTAGTCAAATGACTGGGCAAACAACTGGGGTGGATGATTCAGACCTTGAACACACACATGCCAGTGTTTATGGGATACCTTCTTACATTCCCCTGAAGGCTTTAGGTCCTAAAAAATCTCTAGTTGGTTTTATCAGGCAATAATGATTAAACACATTTACCGACCACCCCGTGATGGAAAGCAATGGAAACAATAGCTGAGGAACGCACCACCATGAAAACAGCAGCTGCCAAGGACAGGCTAGAAAATACACTGTTTAAAGCAGAGCTAGTAAAATTGAAATACTGACATTCAAGCCCCCCAGAATTCTCAACAGAAGAGTCATATTAAAGTGAACCAAAGGGGAGATTTTAAAGAAACATAAAAAAGGAATGCTTAGCAATTAAGAGAAAGAAAGGCAAAACAGAATACTAATCATATGTGTTTAACAGTTTACAAGGACTAGAATCACGTCAAACTACATTTCTGACCAGCATTTCAATGAAAGCACTGTCCCGGCATTAGCACTAACCCAGCATGGCGGCTGGTGCCCTTCCCAGAAACAAACAAGTCACTCACGTTTCCGTCGCTCCTCTGGCCCCCTTTGTGGGTGATGACCACCACTTCCATCCACTTGCGCAGATGTTGCTGTTGGAAAAATACATCCTGAGACACAACTTCTTCACAACAGGTGCATTTCAATTCCAACGTATTGCTCTCTGGTGGAAACTCATACGTAATCATTCATTTCCATCATGTTTAGTTTGAGAACTGCAGGGTTTACATTATTAAAACAGCGCAATTGTCTAACTAGTGATGAGAGTAACTGACAGTTGTTCATGTTTCAGGATGACGAGACTGTCCTTGCTGTGACACAAAAGGAAACGTCCTGACTCCTGCGGTTCCAATACCAGGCCCTGCCATTTTACTTTCACTACTTCCGTTAACTTGTTTCCCAGCCGTTCACTGAGGGTTTGGATGTGTCAGCTCCCACACTGGGTGTCATGGTGCAGACATGAAGGGCTGAATCATCCCTGTCCTGATGTCCCTGTCCTTGTGCAGCCCGTGGTCTGATAGGGAAAAAAGGTAAACACAAAGATGCCTGCTGTGTGTAGCTACAATTACGGTGTTGTCAGAGGGAAACAGGAACCAGCTTTGGCTGAGAGACGAGGGGGTCAGGGTCCTCTTGCTGAGAATGCAGGAACGCCCGAAACAGAGGAACAGAGAGAAGAGGAGAACAAAGGCCCTGACACTAAAGAAGGAATGGCAGCCAGAGTGGCTGAGGAGCAGTGGGCACAAGGGGAACCCTAGGGAAGGGGCTGGTGAGATAAACATGGACCCCATTTGGTCAGGGACTGTGCAAGTGAGTGCCATAGGGCAGCAATTCCTTCTGCAGAGTGAGGGCCACGCTTCAGCAAGAAACTCTGCATTTAAGTGCATGGGAAGAGAGACCCCCAACTTTAGCTTAACCCAGGCACCTGGTAGCCAAGCTCCAGCCTCTGTGTCCAGCAAAACCAGGCAGACAAATGTCCAGGGCTTAAAGCTAAAACCACAAGAGCATTCAATAACAGCTGCATCTTTATTATCCTGCGTTGTTCAAAGCTGTCCTTCAGAACACTGATGTGCTACCGGCACTGCCTGTAGAGGTTTCCATGGTAAAACAGGAATGGGAAACAATGGTTTGGACACCTAAACATTCTTTTCTAAGACAAGCCTTCCCTGAGCCTTTAACATCCTTTTAGTCCATGTCAAACCTCGAGAGGCTGTGTTTCCCAACCTTACATGGCCAATGAACTGGTCTTCACGAAACACCGACATCACGTGCAGTCAGTGTTCCAGGAAATGCTGGCACCGAGAAATGCATATGATAATACACATTTCTCCAAAGTACTCAACTAACAACATTTTACCAACAACACTCCCTCAAGGATGTTAATCACCAGAACATAAATTCATAAGTCCTACACCTTACTAGAATGGCTACTTACACAAGACATAAATGAGAGTAACAGAATTAAAGGGGTAGACAACAGCCAGCCACATCGACATTCCTTTTTTCCCTTAAAAGAATAAAATGACATGAATGGGTACATAAAATTCATCTGAAGTTTGATGAGGAAATATCCCAAACAACCAACTACATGGCTGGGCCTGGTGGCTCATGTCTGTAATCTCAGCACTTTGCGGAGTCAAGGCAGGTGGATCAATTGAGGCCAGGAGTTTGAGACCAGCTTGGCCAACATGCTGCAACCCTGTCTTTACTAAAAACACAAAAATAGGCCAGACATGGTGGCGCATACCTGTAATCCCAGCTACTCAGGAGGTTGAGGTGGGAGGACCACTTGAATAAAGGAGGTGGAGGTTGCAGTGAGCTATGATCATGCCACTGTACTCCAGCTTGGGAGACAGAGCAAGACTCTGTCTCAAAAAAACGAACAGAAAAACCAACTAACCACATATGAAACTGCATAATCATATGTCAAGTAGTTCAATCTTAAATAAGGAAACTGAGTAATATATGCAAAAGAATGAAGTTGGACCCTTATCTAATGCCATATACAAAAATGAACTCAAAATGAATCAAAGACCTAAATGTAAGCGCTAAAACTCTAAAACTCTTAAAGAAAGGTAAATTTTCAGGGTTGTTTCCAAGAATGCCCACCTAAAAGTAAGGTGTTGTAGCCCTTAAAATACTGCTGAAGGCTTAAGCTATTAAACTCAAAGGCTTATGAGGGAAAACAAAAGCTCCAGCAGTGACTGAACTTGGTTCTGAAGAACATGACAAAGTAGGGATGAGTGTGTCCCTTACCACTGTCACTGGCAGAGCACAGCAGAAACTGGGTAATTCAGGAAGATCTCAGCCACTAATCGCAAAGGCACTGTCAACGTTAAGTCCAGGTTGGACTCAGTCTAGGTAGGTGCTGGATGAAAACGTGTGGATGGAAACTCCTCCAGTTTCAACCACTCAGAAAGCAGGAAAGGGGGGAAAAATTCACCTTAACCATTAACACAAAACCCATGTGATTTATTTTAAGCAGAAAGACCACTGGCCTTGGTCAGAAACTATAGACATTAAGGCAGTTGTCTTCATACAGCACTAAAAAAAATCCCAGCTCACAGCACATTTGAAGGGTTAGACTGGAGATGAAAAATAAACAGACCAGGCATGGTGGTTCACCTGAGGTCAGGAGTTCAAGACCAACTTGGCCAACAAAACAAAACTCCATCTCTACTAGAAATACAAAAATTTAGCCAGGAACAATGGCAGGTGCCTGTAATTCCAGCTACTTGGGAGGCAGAGGCAGGACAATCACGAAATCGGGAGGTGGAGGTTGCAGTGAGCTGAGACTGCAGCACTGCACTCCAGCCTGGGTGACAGAGTGAGACTGTCTCAAAAAAGAATTAAATAAATAAACATGTCAGGCACGGTGGCTCACGTCTGTAATCCTGGCACTTTCGGAGGCCGAGGCAGGTGGATCACTTGAGGTCAGGAGTTCAAGACCAACCTGGCCAACATGGTGAAACCCCGTCTCTACTACAAATACAAAAAATTAGCTGGGCATGGTGGCGAGTGCCTGTAATCCCAGCTACTTGAAAGGCTGAGGTAGGAGAATCACTTGAACCCAGGAAGCAGAGGATGCAGTGAGCCGAGATCATAACACTGCACTCCAGCCTGGGTGACAGAGTGAGACTCTGACTCAAAATAAATAACTAAACAAACAAACAAACAAACAGGCCGGGCACAGTGGCTCAGGCCTGTAATCCCAGCACTTTGGGAGGCCAAGGCAGATGGATCACTTGAGGTCAGGAGTTCAAGACCAGCCTGGCCAACATGGTGAAACCCCATTTCTACTAAAAATATTAAAAAATTAGCTGGGCATGGTGGCAGGCACCTGTAAACTCAGTTACTCGGGAGGCTGAGGCAGCAGAATTACTTGAACCCAGGAGATAGAGGTTGCAATGAGCCGAGATCGCACCACTGCACTCCAGCCTAGCAACAGGGCCAGACCCTGTCTCAAAAATAAAAATAAACCAAAGCTGCTTCAAGCAAGCATGCAAAGGTGGCAAGAAATGACAGATGACTTTTCAAGAAGAGATGTACACAAAAGCGTTAGGACATTAGAACAGACGCACAGAGTTCATGGGCTTCATGTGTGAAAGTACTTCAGCTGTAATACAGGATGTAAGATAAAGTGTTAATAGGATGTGCTTTGATTAGGAAGTGATGTAATTTTATGTATTTATTTTAGCCATTCTTGTAAATATATGCATGGAAACTGATAGGTACATATGCATATTACATATATTTGGAAGGAGAAATATATTAAGGAGAAAGTCTCTAATCTGGACAATTCATTTCCATATTACACTTTGTTTTTCAATCATAATGTATTATTAGGGCACCATTTACAATGTAAGTATTTGGGTCATCATTATTTAGGTATTTGTAGATATGAAGAAACTAGCATATAGATGAGGTAAAAAGCTATCTGGCTTGCATATATATTTCTCTATACTCCACGTGTAGATAAATACAATGTTTCTATGCACTGTGATACATTGAATCACACATAATGTATCCATACCTGCATGCGTGTCTGTGTGTCTCTGTCTCTCTCTTCCTCTCTCCATAATGCAATCTCTATATTATCTATCCATCAGTAAATGTAAACTCCTATTTATAGCTAGGGGGAAAGGTATACCAAAAATAAAAAAGTAGCTCCAGTATTTTAAAATGTCAAATGGTTGGCTGGGTGTGGTGCTCAGGCCTGTAATCCCAGCACTTTGGGAGGCCAAGGCAGATGGATCACTTGAGGTTAGGAGTTCAAAACCAGCCTGGCCAACACAGTGAAGCTCCATCTCTACTAAAGAATACAAAATTTGGCTAGGTGTGGTGGTGCCTGCCTGTAATCCCAGCTACTCAGGAGGCTGAGGCAGGAGAATTGCTTGAACCTAGGAGGTGGAGGCTGCAGCAAGGCGAGAGGGTGCCGTCACTGCACTCTAGCAGCCTGGGCAACAGGGCAAGACTCCATTTAAAAAAAAAAAAGGTCAAATGGTCAAAGGCTACTTAGGAAAATAAGCATGAAAAATATATTCATATTTGTAGTGGTGGACCATGAAATCATAAATTTATTATTTATAAATCCATTTACCAGAAGCAAAATTGAATGCAAAAGAAAGCTAACAGATGAAATCTTCCGTCTGCTTACATTTCAGTTTTAAATACTGTCAAATAGGTTTTTATCTGCATGGTTACTTCTCTGGTAATTCTAAAAACCCAAAGGAATTCTGATGTTCTTACCCAAGGCTGTATGGAAGAAGACACACTTATCTGTTTTGGAGGAGTGTATACTGGTAAAAATTTCTTTGGAGAGCAATTTGACAAGGTGTTGAAAGATTAAAATGCATATTCTTTTGATCCAGAAATTCTACCACTAGAACGCACACCACAGATAAACACATATGAAATTACAAATAGGTTTTTCAATGCATCATGGTATATAATAAAAAGGCTGGGAACAATCTAAATGTTCACCAGTGAGGCCATGGTTAAATAAATGACGGCAAGTCCATGTCATGAGATATGTGGTGATAAGGTGGAATGAAGTACTTCAGGTACTAATATGAAATGATGGGTGTGAAATGGAAAAAGCAAGGATCGTGTATATATATATTATACCTCCTTTTATAGGAAAATATATATATATACACCTATGTCCTCCTATATATAACGTTTCTAGAAGGACACACAACAAAGTCTTAACCTTGGCTGTCTCAGGGAGGGGACTGGGTAGCTGGAGGACAGGGTGGGAGGAAGGCTCTCTGCAGTATATCTTTTTTACACCTTTTCAATTTTAAGCCATCTGAAGGCATTATTTATTTTATTTTTTTTTTTTTGAGGCAGGGTCTTGCTCTGTCACCCAGACTGGGGTGCAGTGGTGCCATCTCAGCTCACTGCAACCTTTGCCTCCCATGCTCAGGTGATCCTCCCACCTCAGCCTCCAAACCAAGAAGCTGGGACCACAGGCGGGTGCCACTAGGCCTGGCTAATGTTCTTTTTTTTTGAGATGGAGTTTCATTCTTGTTGGCCAGGTTCAAGTGCAGTGGTGCAGTCTTGGCTCACTGCAATCTCTGCCTCTCCGGTTCAAGCGATTCTCCTGCCTCAGCCTCCCTAGCAGCTGGAATTACTGGTGCACGACACCACATCTGGCTGATTTTTATATTCTTAGACGGGGCTTCCCCATGTTAGGCAGTCTGGTCTCAAACTTCTGACTGCAGGTGATCCACCCGGCTCGGCCTCCCAAACTGCTGGGATTACAAGCATAAGCCACTGTGTCCAGCTGCATTATTTATTTTAAAAATAATTTATATTTTTTTAGGTATATTATAGAGCGTTTAAATGCATTTGGCTTACCATCATCTGATCACAAAATTTATCATTGAAGGAATTTGGGAAGAGCCGTGTGACCGACGTCAGACGATTGACAACATTCAGCGTCAAGCTCCGGTAATCTCCCAGCATCATCAGCAAAGGTCGCATGTGTGTGTGAATCTGGTCGACTTCTATGGTAGCACCTTCTAAAAACTATTAAAACAGAAAAGTTGTAAAGAAAAATAGACAACCGAGAATACGTCATAATAGAACAGAGCTTTTATTCAACTTTAGTTGCACATTTCTGTTCTCCCTTAGGAAAATGGAATTATTAATCATATACTATTTCAGAAATTTACGATGAAATGTGGAAGACTTTACTGTTAAATATTTTTAAAAATTCAGTATGACTATGAAACAGGTGTAGACTTATTACAGTCTAGTGTGTAACAGCCACATGCCTAAAGTCTTTTAGGCATACATTGTTTATATAGCAATAAACAGGAAGAACTCTTAATGCAGAGTGCGCGCGCACACACACACACACACACACACTCACTCACACTCACACTCTCACTCACCTTTCTCATACAGGCTTCTCCAGCCTCCTGGAGCTCACTATTGGTGGAATTCAGGGCTTTGAAGAGTGCAGCAATGATTTTCTCCCTTGACTGAGGAAGGTAATTGCAGGCAGCAAGTGCATCTTCAGGGAGAAAAATCAAGACAATTTCATTATTAACCAGAAAGATACCCAAATAATTTTCCTCTCTTTATTCATTATTTGGTAGAAAAGATGTCTTGCTATGTTGCCCAGATTGATCTCCAACTCCTGGCCTCAAGGGATCCTCCTGCCATGGCCTCCTCAAGTGCTAGGATGACAGGTGCGAGCGACTGCCCCTGGCTAAATTTTCTTTTCTAAAGGCTCCTACCAACCAACAAAAAATATGAACCACGAACGCTTTTTCCTAGTATTTGGCCTTGAGAAAGACAAAAGAACGCATGGTCTTCCATCCACATGTTGAGTAAAATCTAAGAGTGACATTCAGCCTGCCAGAAAAGCCATGATAAATCTTACATCTCTGGATAAGAAGAAAGGCTTGAGGGGGAAGAAGAGAGACCTCAATGACACCCCTATCCCAGGACCCCCTCATAGGATTAGGGAGTGGCTGGCTTCAGGGCAGTCCCATCTGAACAAGGTTGATGGCATGCTCTCTGGACCTCTGGTGACAGGCAATGCAAGGGACTGACACACACAGCCCAGTCTTTCTTCACTACCCAGTTTTGAGGGTGAAAGGCTTTAAGACTTTCAAAATGCAAATATTCTTAGGGAAGGAGACATACCTCAATCCTCTATGTGAGGTGAGAGTTAACATTCGTTCTAGCAAAAGTAGCACCCAGAGTGGCTAATGGGAAGTGGCTAATGGCTAAGTGGCTAATGGGAAGGAGGCACAGGAGAGGTCCCCAAAGAAGGGACCCTAAGAGGAGAAGTAAGAAGCTGCCAGTCACCCCAGATCCCCCTGTTCACTTTGGCTTGCCAAAGCTGGAACACTCCACCCACATCCTCTAGCTCAGGTATTACGGTCTGCCTCTCAGCTCTCCACCTCAAACTCAAGGAAGATTCTGGAAATATTTTATTAAGAGCATAAAAATCAACAAAGCAAGAGAGAGTCAACTAAAAAAGTTTGTATTAGTACAAAAGTTTGTATTCACTCCCCCCAAAAGAGAAAATGACTGTTTCTATGTCAGGCAGTACAGATCTAGTCTATTTTCCTAAACTTTGTATCATTCCTGCACTTGACAATAACTGAGGTTTCTCAGTGACAGCCTAAAGACTGCAGGATTCACAAATGCCTGTGTCATGAGAAGCCTCTAAGGCTGTCGTGTCCCTTACTATATATACTCTGATTCTGATAGAAATGACACCATATGAATGATACAACAATCTTTTTAAACCAGAACGTCTGATTCAACAACAAAGTTTACTATAAAGCACAAAATTATTTCAATCCTAACAATACATATAATTTTATGGCATCTCATTATACAATTTGATAAACATACAAAAATAATTTTTTGATCCCATCTTAAAAAGACTACAAAAAGTCGTAAAACTTAGACAACAAAAAAATAGGCCACTGTTTTTTTTTCTTTTCTATAGAGCTCCCCTGTTGTCAGTCTCCTCTCACTTTTATACCCTGTTGATTTTCGTTAACTTACTTAATGCCGCAATTCGTAAAGGTACGAGCGACGGAAGGCTTTTATAGCAGGGCAGCTTTGTTAAAGCTGAATCTTCAGCCTCACACAAATTCAACAGCTGCAAAAGAGAAAACAATTTCATTTAGCCCATTCTTCCTGTGAAGACATAATAACCTTGCAAATAACAGAACACAGCAATCTTCCACACACACTTTAGCACAATTAACAACTGACAAACTAAGCTCAAATCCTCAAGAATTTAAGTATTAAAATATGAATGAGCCTCTTTTCTCTAAAGCAAAACTCAGTTTACTTCATTAGTGAAAAAAAGCCTTAGACACCTTCTCACCCACTCTGATACCATAATGTTTTTTTCCTCTAAACAGAGGGTCACTTTATCTAACTACAATTCCCATGATGGTGGGACCATCTCCTGGTTCAGATCAGCCTCCCCAGTGCCTCGGGCCAATGTTTAAGAAACAGATGGGTTAGAATTCAAATATTTAAGTGAACACACTGTTTTCTGCAGGAAGCTGAACATGACTGGGAATCCCACTGGCTATCCTTCCAGACATCTTACCACACAAACAGATATTTCTGTATCTAATATCTAAACAACAGATATGGTGCTCTATCACTATTTCCCCCTTCTCTTTAACTACATCCTAAAAAACTAGTAGTTTTTTTTCCCCCTTAAAAGATTCCAACCTTGTAAAAGCTTTAAAGCAGCAGAAAAAGGACATACAGTGAAAAGCACTTCAAGCCACCATCCCATTC
>PVKP010006948.1:0-79841 GCA_004027715.1 Plecturocebus donacophilus | reverse complement strand
CACCTATGAGTGAGAACATGTGGTGTTTGATTTTCTGTTCTTGCATCAGTTTGCTGAGAATGATGGTTTCCAGGTTCATCCATGTCCCTACAAAGGACACAAACTCATCATTTTTTGTGGCTGCTTAGTATTCCATGGTGTATATGTGCCACATTTTCCCTGTCCAGTCTATCATTCATGGGCATTTGGGTTGGTTCCAAGTCTTTGCTAAACAGTGCTGCAATGAACATTCATGTGCATGTGTCCTTATAATATTGGATTTATAATCTTTTGGATATATATCCAGTAATGAGATGGCTGGGTCAAATGGACTCTCTATTTCTAGGTCCTTGAGGAATGACCACACTGTCTTCCACAATGGTTGAACTAATTTACATTCCCACCAACTGTGTAAAAGTGTTCCTATTTCTCCACATCCTCTCCAGCATCTGTTGTCTCCAGATTTTTTAATGATCACCATTCTAAATGGCGTGAGATGGTATCTCAATTTAGTTTTGATTTGTATTTCTCTAATGACCAATGATGATGAGCATTTCTCATATGTTTTTTGGCCTCATATATGTCTTCTTTTGAAAAGTGTTCATATCCTTCACCCACTTTTGAATGGGTTTGTTTTTTTCTTGTAAATCGGTTTTAGTTCTTTGTAGATTCTGGATATTAGCCCTTTGTCAGATGGGTAGATTGCAAAAATTTTTTACCATTCTGTTGGTTGCTGGTTCACTCTAATGATTGTTTCTTTGGCTGTGCAGAAGCTCTGAAGTTTAATTAGATCCCATTTGTCTATTTTGACTTTTGTTGCCATTGCTTTTGGTGTTTTAGTCATGAAGTCCTTGCCTATGTCTACGTCCTGAATGGTTTTGCCTAGGTTTTCTTCTAGGGTTTTTATGATGTTAGGTTTTATGTTTAAGTCTTTAATCCATCTGGAGTTAATTTTAGTGTAAGGTGTCAGAAAGGGGTCCAGTTTCTGTTTTCTGCACATGGCTAGCCAGTTTTCCCAACACCATTTATTAAACAGGGAATCCTTTCCCCGTTGCTTGTTTTTGTCAGGTTTGTCAAAGATCAGATGGTTGTAGATGTGTGGCATTGCCTCCGAGGCCTCTGTTCTGTTCCATTGGTCTAAATCTCTGTCTTGGTACCAGTACCATGCTGTTTTGAATGCTGTAGCCTTGTAGTATAGTTTGAAGTCAGGTAGTGTGATGTGTCCAGCTTTGTTATTTTTGCTTAGAATTGACTTGGCTATGCAGGCTCTCTTTTGGTTCCATATGAAGTTTAAGGTGGTTTTTCCCAGTTCTGTGAAGTAGGTCATTGGTAGCTTGATGGGGATAGCGTTGAATCTATAAATTACTTTGGGCAGCATGGCCATTTTCATGATATTGATTCTTCCTAACCATGAGCATGGAATGTTTCTCCATCTATTTGTGTCCTCTCTTATTTCATTGAGCAGTGGTTTGTAGTTCTCCTTGAAGAGGTCCTTTACATCCTTTGTCAGTTGTATTCCTAGGTATTTTATTCCCTCTGTAGCAATTGTGAATGGCAGTTTGATCTTGATTTGGCTCTCTTTAAGTCTGTTATTGGTGTATAGGAATGCTTGTGATTTTTGCACATTGATTTTGTATCCTGAGACTTTACTGAAGTTGCTTATCAATTTCAGGAGATTTAGGGCTGAGACAATGGGGTCTTGTAAATATACAATCATGTTGTCTGCAAATAGCGACAATTTGACTTCCTCCTTTACTAATTGAATATTCTTTATTTCTTTTTCTTGCCTGATTGTTCTGGCTAGAACTGCCAATACTATATTGAATAGGAGTGGTGAAAGAGAGCATCCCTGTCTAGTGCCAGATTTCAAAGGGAATGCTTCCAGTTTTTGCCCATTCAGTATGATATTTATTGGCTGTGGGTTTGTTGTAAATTGGTTTTATTATTTTGAGATACGTTCCATCGATACCTAGTTTATTGAGAGTTTTTAGCATAAAGGGCTATTGAATTTTGTCGAAGGCCTTCTCTACATCTATTGAGATAATCATGTGGTTTTTGTCTTTGGTTCTGTTTATGTGGTGAATTACATTTATAGACTTGCATATGTTGAACCAGCCTTGCATCCCCGGGATGAAGCCTACTTGATCGTGATGGATAAGCTTTTTGATGTACTGTTGCAATCAGTTTGCCAGCATTTTATTGAAGATTTTTGCATCTGTGTTCATCATGGATATTAGTGAATAGCTCCATCCTCCCTTGACCTCAGGTTGAAGCACTTTCTTCCCTGCTATTCTTAAGCACTGGGTGGATCTGACTGCCCAGAGAGGGCACTGCCTTTCCCCAGGGTCACACAGCAATGAAGGGAGACAGATGCAGGAGAGGGGACCTAGATGGGCAGGCAGTCCCGCACTGTCTCCTTGGAGTCCTGAGGGGCCTGGGCCTTAGCCACATGAGAGAACTGAAAGAAAGGAGAGAGGGTTGTGGGGACTGCAGGACACGCAGAGACAAGTTGGTTCTGCAAGCAGGGAGGTGGGTCCCGAGCCCCAGCACCCTCAGCTGCAGGCACAGCCAAGCAGAGGCAGCATGCTACAGAGAGCCCGCCAGGTAGGTGCCCCCAGCCTCTCCCTCAAAGTCCTGCTGAGCCATTAGAGGCCGTTGTCTCAGTGGCAGCTGTGGTGTACAAGCCAGCACCCGGCACTCCTGGGCAGTGTTGGTGGCTGCAGCAGGCCCCAGCGTTCAGATGAGCCGCTCCTCCGGCGGCAGCTTGAGGTTGGGGGTCGGTGGCACATGGGCACCCACCTGCTCCTCAGTTGCTGGGCCGGTATCCTGAAGCTTCCACACCAACAGTGCCAGCCCCATCACCAGGAGCAAGGCGGCCAGGGTGGAGAAGACCACAGTGATAGCAGTGATAGCCCCCGGAGACAGGGCGCCCTCGGAGCTGGAGCTGGGGCTGGTGGGTGTAGGCAAAACAGTGCTACTCTTATTTGCAGAAGCTGTCGATATTTGGCCCCACACTTGACCCCAGCGGGCCAGCAGGAGCGACAGGCCCAGGGCCAAAAGTAGCCCCAGGCCAGGGTTCGCCATGGGCTGGGTGGCGGGTTGGCAGCGCCGAGGAAGGGGCTTCTCGCACGCGCCCCTCCTACCGCATCTCTGGCCAGGGGCACCTGCAACGGGGCACCTGGCCCAGACGTCTTTGACCTAGCTCAGGTTCCTGGTCTGTGTCCCTCCCCTTGAACCCTCGGTCTGTTGGTCGGGCTTTTGGTCTGATCCCACCGGCTCCTAAAGAGGTTAAACTTTTATATGGAATGTCAACTGCCATTTGGGTCCCATAAATGAAAAACTGTTGTTTTAAAAAATAATCTTTAACAGTATTTTCAGATGACCTCATTTGCTATGCAAGTGACTTGAGTGTGCTTGATGCTAAGAATTCTTTGTTATAGACTGGAGATGTGCTATGAAGGCAGTGTTGCTCTGTGACAAGGAAGCAGAAGATGAGGGCAAGGTTCGATGAGACTGTGAGTTCTGGGTGGCTCTGGCTTTCAGGGGGCCTTCATTGGTTACAGCAGAACGGTTGTTTTCTTAGGGCAATAGTGTCTCTCACTCAGGCTGGAGTTCAGTGGCATGATCAATGGGTCACTGTAGCCTCAACTTCTTAGACTCAAGTAATCCTCCCACCTCAGCCTCCCAAGTAGCTGGTACTATAGGTGTGCACCACCATGCCTACTTTTTTTAATTGTTAAGTTTTTGTAGAGACATGGTCTCACTTTGCTGCCCAGGCTGGTCTCCAATTCCTGGGCTCCCTACCACCTCAGCCTCCCAAAGTGTTGGGATTATAAGTGTGAGCCACTGCATCTGGCCCTTTGCAACCTTCTTGGCAATGCATTCTTTTATTCCCTAACTGGAAGTAACTTCTTTCTCTTGATAGAAGCACCAAGTACCTGGGGTCAGGAGGCCAGATAGGATGCTCTCTGCCCAGTTCTGGCCCTTGTGCCAGGCATTTCTTATCCTTTATTCCAAAATTCATGACTTAATTTCAATTTACCTTAAGACTTACTGCTCTAGTTTAATTGCACCTCCTTAAATACTATACAGATATTTCTAGCACAAAGAGAGTTGAGTACCTAGTTTGTGCATGGTACTGTGCAAATTGTTCTAGGTGGTAATTCAGAGGAGAATGCCCAATGTCAGTCCTTATCCTTTGCTCCTTATCAAGCAAAAATAAATGTCTTTGTAACATAGGCATTAAAATTTACTCTTGAAGAAAGGTAGAACACCTGCCAATAAAAAAAAAATCCTTATTTTTTCAGATATGGGGAGTAGGGGTGTAGTGGGAAGTAACAGAGGATCAGAGCTTTGGTGCTTTCTAACAAAGATGCATGTAAACTTACCTGTCAAATTAATGATTCTGAAAATCATACTTGTTTTTTCTTACAGTAGTTACGTGTAGGTATCGCTTCAGGTATGAACTAAGAGTCAGCAATTTATCTGACACTCTTAGTGAGTGTAAGTGATGTCTGCAAGTATCAGTCAATACCGCAGACATACCAGGGACTCAGAGCGTACTGTGGTATGAAGGACTGTGTTTTGTAGGACATGTATTTTGATGTTCTTGGACATAAGCTACATCATGGCTAAAAACTATATTTTTAAAGGTACCTTCAAAGCTTTGGAATATCTGCATTTTCAGATATCATTTACTAAAATATTTATTAATTTTGCTTGAATGGCCATCTGGATAAGTAGGTGAGTATCTGTAATGACCATTACTTTTTTTTCCATTTTATTTATGGATTTCAATGGCTAGTTATTTTCGTTGAGGACTGTCTGTGTGGTTTTTGTTGAGGTGATGTTTTCTTGTTTATTTGCTTAATCTTCTTGGCTAAGCAATACATATATGATGGGAAAATAATGTGGAAGTAATATAGAGGAATGGAACAAACCAGTCCCTGTAGTTTAAGGCCTACTTTCCTTTGGAATCTGGGGTTCTCAACTTGTTCTATCAGGGGAACTACAGTGAGTAAATGAGTTGATTAAAAACTCTGGTCCTCTCTTCTCCTGTACCAAATGGGGATAATTATAGTTACCTGTACCTCTAGGGTCCTCTGAGTCTTAATTAATTAATATTTGCAAAGTGTTTGGAGCTATTTGAATTAAAAGTACTGAGCAGTGTAATCAAAATTCATTGTAATTATAATTGGAATCAGTTTGTAGTCCCACCTTTCCTCTGTTCTTTTTCTATCTTGTTCTTTCTGCCAACGAAGACGACTACTCAGCTCTGAACACTCTCTCCACCATTCTTCTTTTTGCAACTCACTTCAGCTTGTACGTAAATAAATAAATGGATTAATTAATTAAATATAGTCAGGCTTTCAACTCCACATTTAAGTAACTACTTAATATTTATTTTTAAAACTCTATAGTCACTAAGAGTCAGTCAATTTCTTTCTTCTAGTCTATCATGTTTTTCAGGTCTTCCTTCACATGATGATAAACTGATCTTCCTGCAGCATTTCCATGCTCAGAAACTCTCACTGGCTCTTTGGTGCCTGTATGGCAATATCCAAACTCTTTGGCATTCCCCCAGAGGCTTTCAAAATCTGGCGATCATTCAATCCTTTTTCACTGTTACCATTCTACACTTTTCTCCCTAGACATTTACTCTGTGCCTTCCCACCTTCCTGCCATTCATCAAGCTGCCATGCACCAACGGTAGGGTACATTCAAACTCTTTGCAATCATTTTTCTTTTTTTTTTTTTTGAGACAGAGTCTCTCTGTCACCCAAGGCTAGAGTGCAGTCACATGATCATGGCTCACTGTAGCCTCAACTTCCCAGACTCAGGTGATCCTCCCACCTCAACCTCTCAAGTAGCTGGGACCTCATGTGTGCACCACCACATCTGACTAATTTTTTTAATTTTTAAGTTTTTGTAGAGACCTGTTCTCACTACGTTTCCCAGGCTGATCTTGAATTCCTGGACTCAAGTGATCCTCCTGCCTCGGCCTCCCAAAGTATTGGGATTACAAGTGTGAGTTGGTCCTTTGCAACCTTCTTGACAATGCATTCCTTTATTCCCTAACTGGAAGTAACTTCTTTCTCTTTATAGAATTTTATCTGTACCTTTTCTGGGTCATTTCTACTTTTATATTCCAGATACATGTTATATATGTCCTACCTCCCTCCTAGACTATAAGACTGGAAAGTAGACTTCATGTGTGACGAATGAATGGACAAAAGGAAGTCTAACATATGGATGTAGTGAACTGGATGCAAATTAAATATTTTTAAATATTGATTTGCAAGATTTCATTAAGGCCAACTCTTATTAGGTTTGCATCATATATGTTAGGAACCAAATATTAATAACTTCTTCAGCATTACCATTATCTCTATAGACAGTCTAAAATGAGCAGCCATATCTTTAAACTGTGTTTTCTCTGATTAGATGCTCGCAGGTATAACCCAAACGGGACAAACCAGACTGCTTTTTTTTATTATTATTATTACATATGCCTGAATTATCTGTACTGTTGTTTGTTTTCCCAGCTTTGGCCATAGAAATTTAGTTTTAACATGCTAAAATTTTTGCAATGCTTTCTCTTAGAAAAAGATCACATTGTCTGAAATTTCATCCACTGAAGTAATCCAGCCTTAAAGTTGAAGCATCTTGGTCATGATTAATCCAACCCTATGAAGTAGTATCTTAATGGTGCTCCCTTTAGAAAGTTGAGCTCCAGGACACACATAGCTGCAGAAACTGTGTCCACATTTTGTAAGCTCCTTCATCGTCATAGCCACTGTCTTCTCTGTGGTTGATATTCTAAAACTGGCAGCACGTCCTGATGATAAAAGCTTGGTTGAGGAGACAGGTAACCTATTAGCTTTATGGCATTTAACAGTTTACCTAACCTCTTTGAAGCATAATTGCCTCATCTATGTAATGAGGATAATAATACCCATCCTGTCTCCTTGTAAAAAATCAAATTAGATGATGCCTGTGAA
The DNA here is from genome assembly GCA_004027715.1 of Plecturocebus donacophilus. NCBI lineage: Eukaryota > Metazoa > Chordata > Mammalia > Primates > Pitheciidae > Plecturocebus > Plecturocebus donacophilus. The sequence continues at coordinate 72,861 of PVKP010006948.1, read as the reverse complement.
TGTTCTGTAGTCTCTTAAACAAATGCAAGTTATGACTACAGCAAGAGTAAAAGAGCATGTTGTCATGGACATTCTTTCAGTGGAATGTCTAAGACTTGTGAGTAATGCTTAAAGCTAAACTTGATATCTACTTCATTCATTTCCTTTTTAGTTCTATGTACTGTATTGAATTTCCTGAGAGTGGGGCTAAGAAAGCCTTCCTAGCATTTTATAGCTGTGGTTAAATTAATGGTTGTAAGCCTTAAAGCAGAATTAGACAACATCAATGAATTTATTAAATGTAAATAAATATATAATCTACTTAGCAATATTGCATAGCCCCTTTATCTTATGTTTGATAAAGGCTCATCTGAAGGCTGAAAATAAAGAATTGTCCTTGAAGCTCTTATTTACTCTTTTATGATTTCCTAATACAGTATATAAGGTTACTTATTGAAAGCTTAGCAGAATAAGAAACAAGAAGTTAAAGGGCCGAAAACTACAATTTTGCTATTATTGTTGTTATTACTATTACTGGCTGCTTCCCAAGTCTCTTATTGATCTGTTAGAAACAGAGCTACACAGGAAATAGTAGGACAGTTAGTATGCGGTAGTGTTATTTGCTTTTTAATTATTCAAGTAAAATTTCACCCCATTAGAGGAACTCAAGAAGTTGCTTGTGGCTGATAACTGCCATCTGTCAAATTCCTTAGAGCAGGGATCACTAACCCCCAGGCCATGGGCTGTTACCAGTCCGTGGCCTGTTAAGAACTAGGCTGCACAGTAAGAAGTGAGTGACGGGTGAGCAAGCATTGCCATCTCAGCTCTGTCTCCTTTTAGACCAGCAGCAGCATTAGATTCTCATAGGAGCGTGCGCCCTGTTGTGAACTGCACATTCAAGGGATCTAGGTTGTGCTCCTTATGAGAGTCCAAATCCTTATGAGAATGTAACCGATGATCTATGGTGGAACAGTTTTATCCCAAAACCATCCCCACTGCTACTCCCAGACCGTGAAAAAATTGTCTTCCTCAAAACTAGTTCCTGGTGCCAAAAAGGTTGGGACCACTGCCTTAGAATTTATAATTTGGGGCTAGCACAGCCTGTATTTACCTAAGAATTTCAATGAGTTCACTGATCTTTCCAAATGAAAAGCCTTCTTATGAAAATTATATCCAAAGTGTCTTTTCTCTTAGTTTAATAAACCCATCAGTAAGTTTTTACTGAGTACTGCTATTACAGTTTTCTGTGTTAAGCATTATGGGGGCTCAGACATGATCCATTTCCTCAAAGAACTTACCTTCCAGATGAAGGCTGACCAGAATGAGCAAATACAGTTAACAAGTGAATAGGCCAGCCTGGTCATCATGGTAAAACCCCATCTCTACTAAAAATACAAAAATTAGCCAGGCATGGTGGCAGGCACCTGTAACCCTAGCTACTTGGGTGGCTGTGGCAGGAAAATTGCTTGAACCTGGGAGGCAGAGGCTGCAGTGAGCCGAGATTCTGCCACTGCACTCCAGCCTGGGTGACACAGCAAGACTCCATCTTGGCAAAACAAAACAGGAGAGAAGGAATCAAGTACTATATAAGATGTAATGTGGAATTTTAGGGAAGGAAGGCAGTGTATGCTGGAGTAATTAGAGAAGGGGACATGTGTGATTTGATGCTTGAACTGAATCATGAAGGATAAGCAAGATTTAAGCAGTGAGCAAGAGGGAAAGAGAAGAGTTTGCCAGAGCAATGGGACAAGTCAGGAGACAGTAATGTGTATGGAGCTCCAAGGACTCCGTCATGATCAGAGCAGAAGTGACGAAGCATTGAATAATATGAGAAAGTTAGCTAAGAAGGGTGAGAGCAGATTTTGGAGAGTATTGAATATCAGATAGAAGACATTAGACTTCAGCAGATAGAACAAAAAAGTCATTGCAAGTTTTTGTGTCAGAATAATATAATGAGAGTGGTTAGTCAGGAAGAGGTCATCACAGTTGAATGGAGCAGAAAGAGTGTCTGATACAACATGGGGACATTGTGGTCACAAAATGAGGTGGTGAGGGCTGAGCCGAGGTGGTGGCAGTGGGATAGATAAAAAGGGATGGCCAGGAGAAATATTTTAAAGGAAAAATTAACAGGACATCTTCACTGACTGGATTGGAAGGCTATACAGGAAATATATTGTCAAACTTGATTCCAGGATTTCTGTCCTATGTCTGGGTTGTCCATAATATCAGGAAACCATCATTAGAAACAGAAAAGGTAGAATATACCACTGTTCTGACAAAAAGTATTGAGTTTGGTTTTACATCCACTTGACTTCAAGGCCTTATGAGTGAGTAGGCAGTTAGGATTGCAGAAGTGCCACTCAGAGAGCAGGGCCTGCAATGTGGGGATGGACTTTGTCACCATTTTGTTAGTCCCTAATTCTGTGCAGATGCTCAGCTTGAGGAATGCCCATGTTTGGGCTTCAGAATGAAAGCCAAGTAATATTTCCTCACATGCCAGTATTTCCTCTAAAATATTTGCTTGTGGAACTGAGAAAACAACTTATAAAGCATTAATTATTTTTCTGATAAAACAGTTATTAATAGAAAGATAAGACCAGTGAAAGGCAGAGTCAAGTAGAAGCCAAGTATAGAAAAAGGTATCATTCAAGGACTCATTACTCTAGTGGTGATAACAATTTTTCAGCAGCTTAAGATGCCTTAGTACTTCAGGCCATTTTTAGTTAGTGTGGGCACTTAGTAAATAGGTATTAAACTAACTATAGTTCATTAATCTTTTTTTTTTTTTTTTGAGACAGAGTTTCATGCTTGTCACCCAGGCTGCATTTTTGCTTTCTTAGTGGTATACAAAATGTTATGTTTCACAATGGTGGTGTCTTAGATTTGATTAAATATGGTATTAAAAGATAGCTAATCACAGAAAGTCTCTACCAGTGTGACATAGTTGGCTAAAGTATTCCAAATTTGCAAACTTTCATTGACCTAAATAAGAAGTACCCGTTGGGTTGTTTTTATTTGGACTGGGAATATTAGGAGAAAGATTTTTCATTCATTGGTGTGAGTACTGTCTGCCAGAAATAGAAACCCCCATGGTGGATCTATTTCTTTGATGGTGCAGGACTCAGAACATTCACAAAGATTTAGTTATTAACAGAATAGACATCTGTATTTTATTGAAACCAATTTGCCCTTCCTAATCTGAGACTATTGTGCAATCTAAGCTGTTCTAAGCATGTTTGCTATTCACACAAAGTGAGAGTAAATCTAAAAGAAATTAAACAAGGGATGGTAATAAAATCTCTTAGTGGTTGAAAATGTTATTTCTTACAAAAGTGGAGAACATGTGCTTTTAAGTATCAGACTTTTCAGCCATTTCCGCATTCTGACTCATTGACTGGAGGTAGGTCACCTTTGCATTCAGTAAAACTTTATGGGCAGAAACACAGTTCCTTTTCCTACTTACTTGAATAACATGATGGCCATTGCATGTATGTGTCTTTGTGTAAGTCCATGCCTCAGAACTGAGAAGTAGGAATTAAATTAGTGTCAGGGCTGGGGATGCTACTCTTTGCTGCTGAGGGACACAATACTTCAGGTAAGTGATTCTGAAGTCCTTCACCACCTGACGGTAACCTTGGGTTGGTCTATAGGTACGTTTTCATTTTGCTTGTTCATCCATTTTAATTGGCTTCCTAGAGCATGCTTGTAGATGTAGAGCCAAATTTAGAGTAGAGCAACCCTCTGGCAAACAGGAAAAGATTAATTTTGTGGTATGCTTTTAAGGGACTTCCCAGGAAACTTCAAAAGTAGAAAAAGAAGCACTAGCTACCTATTCCAAAATATGTAAAATACTACTCAGTTTTTTAAAAGTAGGATAAACTCGGAATGCATGCGCGCACATACACACACACACGACCACATATTTCCAGTTAAAGGAAAAGTTGAGCCTTCTTAACTAGATGTGTGCATTAGCCAAAAAAAGCCAGGAGTGAAGGGTTTTAGAGAATTTGAGGAGGAGATAAAGTGGAGTCTGCATATGGGAGGCATTTGAAATTGACTTAAATGCCTTCTTAATGCTGACTTTTTCAGTTTTCTCTTTAGCACATTGTTTTCATGATATCAGCCCCAGGCACAGACACATCATTAAAATGAACATGTCGAAAATGATTTCTGTTTAGAAATAAGCAAAACATTTTCAGCTGTGACCACCCAGGTGTAGAAGAAAGAACAGTGGAATTGGGAGCCCTGAGTTCTAACATAAACTTTCTTCATGACATGAGGCAAGTCTTCTATGGCCTTTGGTTTCCTTATCTGTAAAACAGGATGGCTCAATGAAATTATCTTTGTTCTTTGCTATAACAGAGTATCTCTGTGGGAAGAGGGGAAAAAGTCAATTTAAAGGCTCCTTATAGCTCCCAACTGCTGTTTTATTATGCTATTCATGCCTAGACATCACATAGCTAGAAAGGCCCATCAGACCCCTCAGGCCACTGCTGTTCCTGTCACACATTCCTGCAAAGGACCATGTTGCTAACTTGAAAAAAATTACTATTACACTTGCAATTGTTGCTTAGTAACATTTCTGATTTTGTGTTTCTTGTGACAGCATGAGCAGAGATCATTAAAAATTAAACTTACAAAGCTGCTAAAGTGGGAGGAAGGAGAACTTGAAGCCACAATTTTTACACTTGCTTAGAAGCCATCTAATCTCAGGGTTATATGCTAGATCTTGGGGGAAACACTGCACATCTCTGGTTTATATTATACCACGTACAGCACACTACTGACATTGATTTGTGTCTGGTGCAGCTGGAGTTTATCACCAAGACATTAAAAAAAACCTTGACCCTGAAGAATAGCCTGGAATTACAATCAGATGGGCCACATGGCATCCCGTTGAAAGAAAGCCCTAACCAGTTTTCTGTCTTGTTTCTGCTTCCTCCCTGTAGTTCCACCAGGTGAGAAGAGTGATGACCATCCTTTTCCTTACTATGGTTATTTCATACTTCGGTTGCATGAAGGCTGCCCCCATGAAAGAAGCAAACGTCCGAGGACAAGGTGGCTTGGCCTACCCAGGTGTGCGGACCCATGGGACTCTGGAGAGCGTGAATGGGCCCAAGGCAGGTTCAAGAGGCCTGACGTCGTCGTTGGCTGACACTTTCGAACATGTGATAGAAGAGCTGTTGGATGAGGACCAGAAAGTTCGGCCCCATGAAGAAAACAATAAGGACGCAGACTTGTACACGTCCAGGGTCATGCTCAGTAGTCAAGTGCCTTTGGAGCCTCCTCTTCTCTTTCTGCTGGAGGAATACAAAAATTACCTGGATGCTGCAAACATGTCCATGAGGGTCCGGCGCCACTCTGACCCTGCCCGTCGAGGGGAGCTGAGCGTGTGTGACAGTATTAGTGAGTGGGTAACGGCGGCAGACAAAAAGACTGCAGTGGACATGTCAGGCGGGACGGTCACAGTCCTTGAAAAGGTCCCTGTATCGAAAGGCCAACTGAAGCAATATTTCTACGAGACCAAGTGCAATCCCATGGGTTACACAAAAGAAGGCTGCAGGGGCATAGACAAAAGGCATTGGAACTCCCAGTGCCGAACTACCCAGTCGTACGTGCGGGCCCTTACCATGGATAGCAAAAAGAGAATTGGCTGGCGATTCATAAGGATAGACACTTCTTGTGTATGTACATTGACCATTAAAAGGGGAAGATAGTGGATTTATGTTGTATAGATTATATTGAGACAAAAATTATCTATTTGTATATATACATAACAGGGTAAATTATTCAGTTAAGAAAAAAATAATTTTATGAACTGCATGTATAAATGAAGTTTATACAGTACAGTGGTTCTACAATCTATTTATTGGACATGTCCATGACCAGAAGGGAAACAGTCATTTGCGCACAACTTTAAAAAAGTCTGCATTACATTCCTTGATAATGTTGTGGTTTGTTGCCGTTGCCAAGAATTGAAAACATAAAAAAAGTTTAAAAAAATAATAAATTGCATGCTGCTTTAATTGTGAATTGATAATAAACTGTCCTCTTTCAGAAAACAGACACACACACACACACACACACACACACACACGAATACACCAAAAATTTGAACCAAAAGCATTCCGTTTACATTTTAAACAGTAAGTATCTTCGTTCTTGTTAGTACTATATCATCTGTTTTACTGCTTTTAACTTCTGATAGCGTTGGAATTAAAACAATGTCAAGGTGCTGTTGTCATTGCTTTACTGGCTTAGGGGATGGGGGATGGGAAGGGTATATTTTTGTTTGTTTTGTGTTTTTTTTTGTTCGTTTTGTTTTTAAGTTCCCACAGGGAGTAGAGATGGGGAAAGAATTCCTTTAATATGTATTCTGGTTGATAAAATATACATTTGTATGTTGTGAAGATGTTTGCAATATCAATCAGATGACTGGAAAGTGAATAAAAATTAAGGAAACCGAACAAAAAAAAGCTCACACTCCACATCCCGTGATGCACCTCCCAGGCCCCCGCTCATTCTTTGGGCGTTGGTCAGAGTAAGCTGCTTTTGATGGAAGGACCTATGTTTGCTCAGAGCACATTCTTTCCCTCCCTCCCCCTCTGGTCTCCTCTTTGTTTTGTTTTAAAGAAGAAAAATCAGTTGCACGCTCTGAAATATTTTACCACTGCTGTAAACAAGTGAACACATTGTGTCACATCATGACACTCATATAAGCATGAAGAATAGTGATTTTTTTTTAGAAAAGAAAACAAAAAATAACCCCAAAACGAAGATTATTTTTTATAAGGGGTAAAAATTTGGGTAAATCATGGTAAAGCTTAAAAAACTCATGGTTAAGGCTTAACAATGTCTTGCAATACCTTGCAAGCAAAAGGTAGAGCCCTGTATGAACCCAGAAACACCTAGATCAGAACAGGAATCCACATTGCCAGTGACATGAGACTGAACAGCCATATGGAGGCTATGTGGAGCTGACATAGCATTTACCGGCAGTGCAGGAGGAATTTCTGAGTGGCCATCCCAAGGCCTAGGTGGAGGTGGGGCATGGTATTCTGAGACATTCCAAAAGGAAGGCCTCTGAAGGACCCTTCAGAGGTGGCTCTGGAATGACATGTGTCAAGCTGCTTGGACCTCGTGCTTTAAGTGCCTACATTATCTAACTGTGCTCAAGAGGTTCTCGACTGGAGGACCACACTCAAGCCGAACTTATGCCCTCCATCCCACCTCTGGATAATTTTACATAAAATTGGATTAGCCTGGAACAGGTTGGGAGCCAAATGTGGCATTTGTGATCATGATTGATGCAATGAGATAGAAGATGTTTGCTACATGAACACTTATTGCTTTGAAACTAGACTTGAGGAAACCAGGGTTTATCTTTTGAGGACTTTTGGTAAGGGGAAAGGGAACAGGAAAACAAACCCCAAACTCAGGCTGAATGATCAAGGGGACCCATAGGAAATCTTGTCCAGAGATGAGACTTCGGGAAGGTGTCTGGACATTCAGAACACCAAGACTTGAAGGTGCCTTGCTCAATGGAAGAGGCCAGGATAGAGCTGACAAAATTTTGCTCCCCAGTGAAGGCCACAGCAACCTCTGCCCATCCTGTCTGTTCATGGAGAGGGTCCCTGTCCCACTTCTGCCATGTCGGGTTAGGAGAAGTCAAGTTGGGAGCCTGGAATAGTGGTTCTTGGAAAAATGGACCCCTAGTGAAAACTAGTGCTCTAAGCCCATTCAACCCATTTCACACCTGAAAATGTTAGTGATCACCACTTGAACCAGTGTCCTTGAGTCAGAAAGCCCCAAGCAATTGCTGCATCTTAGTAGGGTAAGGGATAAGCAAAAGAGGATGTTCACTATGACCCAGGAATGAAGATACTATCAGCAAAGAATTTCAATTTGTTCAGTCTTTCATTTAGAGCTAGCCTGTCTTTCACAGTACCATCTGAATACCTGTCTTTGAAAGAAGAAAGACTACGTAGCATAGGTTTGTGTTGTTTGAAAATATCTTTGTAATTATTTTTCATATGTAAGGAACGCTTGGAATATCTGCTGTATGTTAACTTTATGCAGCTTCCTTTTGAGGGACAAATTTAAAGCAAAAATTCCCCATGATAGTCTTAAAGGATTGCAAGGGCCAGATCTGTTAAGTGGTTTCATGGGAGACACATTCAGCAATTGTGTGGTCAGTGGCTCTCTTACCCAATAAGATACATTACAGTCACATGCTTGGTGGTTTATGATGTTGACCTAAGATTTATTCTGTTAAAATCTCTCTCTGTTGCTGTTTGTTCTTGTTTTGTTTTGTTTTGTTTTAAAGTCTTGCTGTGGTCTCTTTGTGGCAGAAGTGTTTCATGCATGGCAGCAGGCCTGTTGCTTTTTTATGGTGATTCCCATTGAAAATGTAAGTAAATGTCTGTGGCCTTGTTCTCTCTATGGTAAAGATATTATTCACCATGTAAAACAAAAAAATATTTATTGTATTTTAGTATATTTATATAATTATGTTATTGAAAAAATTGGCATTAAAACTTAACCGCATCAGAAGCCTATTGTAAATACAAGTTCTATTTAAGTGTACTAATTAACATATAATATATGTTTTAAATATAGAATTTTTAATGTTTTTAAATATATTTTCAAAGTACATAAAATCTGGGGGTTCTGGGTTTTTTTCTCTTTACTGTAAAACAAACATGAAAACGTGTTTTATTATAAATACGTGTGTTCCTTGCTTTAAGACTAATCTGACTAGTTTTAGCAACTAAACAGCCCTCCAGAGAGGATACTTATTTGAAAGCCTGGGAGGCCAATCCTGCAGTCTGTGAGCTTCTGAGGAGTTACAGGATTTGGTCTGTCTTCCATGGTGGAAGATGGGCGTGTCATTTTCTCAGACACTTGGAAGTTTTACCCCTTTGAAGTGATAAACTTTCATCAGATACCAAACCATGTAACCTAGCAACATCAGGATCCACGAATCACGGCTGGCTGGCTCTATTTGATTATAAAATAACCGTTAAAAAAAATCAAAGTAGGTTTACTTAGGGATAATGAGAATAAATTGGCCCAAATTTAGAAAGTCAACTACTGAAAAAAAAAAAAAAAAAAAAAAAAAAGGAAATTCAATATTTGGAGACAGGTCACATACCCTGGGTTTGGAAATGGTGCCATTTGCAGTATGCATTTGTATCCACCATAGCACTGATTTAATTTTTGTATGTGGAGCACACAGATTTTATATCATAGTACCCACAATCTAACAGATTGCTAAGATTTCTAAAAGGATTTGCCTCTGTGATGGCTGCCAAGCCGCTGGGTAATTTAGTTAAAGTGTTTAAAGTTATCACTAAATCTTAGGGAAATAAATGGAAGGATTTTAAATCAGAGAAAGGGCCATTAAGGAAAAAAAGCATCTGTTCTTACTCTTCAGCCTCCCCATTTGAACACTGACAATCCATCCCATAATGTGGTGAACTATATCTGTGCAATGTATCATTTCTATTTCTAAACATACACACATGGTTTCCTCTTGTATTGTCTTATAAATAAGGATCAGGAAAGTCATAACAAACATTGACTTGTGCTGTGTATATGGAAAAACAGATTGAATGAGATGAATTACTGTATCCTAATCTGTCCAGTGAACTTGAAAAGTACTCTAAACTCTAAGAGAAACCCTTGCCTGCCAGTCATGACAGCCCAGCCATGGAATTAGAACTTTGATAAACTTCAGGCTTGACCAATTTTTATAGTGAGAGGACTAAAATATTTTTTAAATGGTTGAGTAAAAAAAGTAAAAATTAAACATGACATCCAAATTACTTGAACTTAAAGGGTTTTGGTAAACATGACTGAAAGTTTTCATTAGAGGATGAGGTTGGAGAAAAAGCAAAATAGAGACATATCTACTAAATTATCCAACTTGGAGTTAATAGGAGTAACCAATGTGTACTGTATTCATTGAGTAAGCAGTTAAACTTGTTTAATTATTAAGATGCCTGGAAATAACTCAGATCATTGCTTTGATCTGTTGTTTTTTCACCATACTGATAAGCCTCTGTGGTCATTAGCTGTGTCTATGAAGTCCTTAACAGCTGTACTAATTCTATGAATAATAAGACAGTTTTGAATGAGAATCTGAACTAAGCCTTAGAATGGATCAGGTTAAATTGTTCCTCATTCATTTAAGTGGTTTCTAGATCTGGATAAAATGGCAAACACTTTTTGAACTGCAACAACTGGCTTCAGGCATTGCCTCAGTTCAGCCAGCACTCCCAGTAGTGTTAAGGTTTAAGCTTAATGTAAAACATACATATCTCCATCATGTTCTAAGTTCAAGCCTGGTCTACAAGTTAAAGTGGAAATGGCTGCATATTTTGATAAGCCATTGTTAAGTAAAGACTAAGATAAGAAACAATATATGTGTACATAAATTTAGGAAGATGAGGTGTTTAGCTTGGAAAAAGCCATCACGGATTTGATCCAACCTCAGAATGTTGGCCAGCAAAATTAGTGTTTGATGGAACATGGGCCATCCTTTTAGCTGTGGGTTTTTAAACTTGCTTTAAAGGTTAGTTGGTTGCTTGCTTGGTCTGGGGACAAATAGGGGTAACGGTTGGGAATCTGACTTTCATTGGTTACATTGAACTAACTGGTGGTTGGTGAACTCCCCACCTAAGAGCTAAACTTAGCAACCAGAGTGGGTGAAGCCACTCCAAATCAGCCCACGTTTATAGACATTCCTTCTAATAAACACCCTGCCTGCATGTCTATCCCCAGTCTTGTATCATCATCTATTCTCTCAATGCTGGCTACCATTTGAATTATTTTTAGGGAAAAAAAAACATCTTGCTTTTTAATATGTAAATAGATGCAGTAAATTACTTGAAGACTATGTTTAAATAGTAACAGAAAAAATATTGTGATCTTACACATTATAATCATTGAGAAGACCCATTTCTGTGGCACTCTATAGGATTTCTGTAGGCCTTTACCTCACTCACGCCCCCTAATTATTGACAAGGCACAGACCACCGGATTAGGAGTTTCCCACCCTGGCATTTGCTTTTCTAACAACAATCCTGTGCGTTTGGTAATGTCAGTAGCAGGGAATTGTAAAAAGCTGGCCTTCCAATTAAACCTCACCACACAAACAATAAACAAGACCTTTGTATTCATTATATATTTAAGTATGAGCTGCTAATTTATATCTGGCAAAACAAAAGTCCTTTCCTTTATAAAAATAAGCCTATCTGTCCTGTAAAAAACCTCACACACAATGTTGTAGTTAATGACAGGACTTGTCTTAAGCCTGTAAATGACCAAAAAGTGTTAGTTGAAATCCGCTTGAGGTGTATGTTCTACATTTAGAAAGGACATAAAGATGCTTCTGCAGCTCTGCACTTTGGTACTGTATTCTATTTCAAATTGTTCCTTAGAAACCAGGAGCTGGCTGCATAGAATGGCTGGACCCAGGGGAAATGTTTTTGTCTAGCTTAAGTGCTCACAATTTGAAAAAATCCATATCTAGTACTGCAGTACACATTTAAATTTATTTAGTCAAGCTGCATTCTCCATTGAGCCCTAACCTTTAAAAAATAGTTGCTAAACTGGGATTTGATGCATATCAGGAAGGAAAGAGGGAAAAGACATAAAATAGAAACCTTATCCAGCAGAGACCTTCTCCAACAGATACCAAGCAGTGTTTACTTGGAGATAACAATACCCATACTCTCCTCCAGTTAGACTAATGCAGTGATCTCAAAGTGTGGTCTGCCACCAGCATCTGCATCTCTGGGAACCTGTTACAAATGCACACTCTCAGTTCCCATCCTAGACTTACTAAATAAGCAGCTCTGGGGGTAGAGCACAGCACTGAGTTTTAACAACCCCTCTAGGTGATTCTGTGCCCACTCAAATTTGAGGAATATTGGACTACGGAGATTAAACAGCCTTTCACATGTTTTAGATAACAGGAAGATAGCACAACCCAAGAATTTGGAACTGTGAGATCTGATCCTAGTCATGCCACTACCTCTTTCCTTGGCCCTGAAAACATCAAACCATCCATGTTTGCATTTCCTAAACAACACAAGAGTGATAGGTGCTCGCAGGTGGAGCAATGCTTAGTGTTGTAAGAGAAGAGTGCACTGATGGTTTGAAAGTGAGCATGCAAATGTGAGCCAGGAAAGCTCAGTGCTGTTCATAGTCAATAATTTTTTTTTTCTTTCCTCTCAAAGCAACAGCAGTAGTGGATTCAGGATCCAGAGCATGTAGTCATTTGTAACACACTTGGAACGACTGTGAGAAATGAGAAGCAACATGCAGCAAATTAATAAGGAAAAGATTATTCCATCTGGGGAGCTAGGCTCTGCACATGCCAACACAGCCCATTCTCGGTGAAATAGCATTTTACTGGTCACAAATTAAATCAGCATCCTGAATTAATCAGCTATTAGCACCCAGCTGAAGAATTCTAGGTTCACACCTCCAGAATGACCAGACTATAAATACAAAAGGCTTCCCCAGACTTTGTGGCAAAGCTTTTTCACATTGTAAGAACTGGTTTCTGGAAATGAGGACCTGAACATAGCTATTCCCAACCCCATCCCAGTTCTGTGTGTACGTCTATGTGTGTGTGCACACTTGCATATTTTACACTGCAAACTGCATTAGAAGATTTTTCTGTTCCTGGGATGGAGGAGAGCGTATCCAAATGTATTACCCATACATTAGGCAATACACAAGCCATAATTCTCACAAGCTACCTTGAGAGCCAGGTATCTTGGTAGTTCAATCACTAGCTTGGCCAACCCTTTCCGGTATCTCAGCCTCCATGCCCTCATCTGTCAGAGGAAGAGGCTGAACTTGGGTGACCTCCCAAGAGGATAGTCTTGGAGGTAAATTTCAGTCTTAAGACTACAAGTTCATTCTTTCTACTTCTTTGTTTGCTATAAGAAGAGATTAAAGAGGACTCTGAAGCACTTAAAGGCTGGGAAGCAGTCTGAGATAATTCACTGTGCATCTCCTGCCTCCCTCCATAGTTGGTGTCCTTATTTCTTGGCACTTGCCCCAAGATTAAAAGCAGGAGGCACCTTGGGTTAGCATGGGGGTTGGGGAGGATGTGACCCAAGGAAGGTTTCTACTTCATATGCAACTATAAAAATATCACTATTTGACAAGCAGGCAGAAAATACCTTGGGGAAAGTGCCCAAATATTCTTCATGGTGCAAACTTTCTACCAGGTTATAACCTTACTTTCAAAGCCAGGCAACATATTTACCTTTGTTTTATGTCACTCATTCATACCATATTACATGGTGCCTGGCAAGGAGAGATTCCATGTGCTTTGCTGACTTGCAGTCAGGAAACTGCATGAAACTGCTGGATTAGCATCCTGTAGAGTCACTGTTTATAGAACTCTCAGAATGAAATGGGTTTGTACCTCTGTTCTTTTGGGCTTTATAAATTCACCAAGGATGTTCAGCTCCCAACCTGCTTCACCACCACCCCTGAGCACTCTGAATAGCTCATCCTCTTGAGAGGATGGCCTTGAGGACAAGAGTATCTCATAAGAAATCACAGCAACACGACATTCAGCAGCAGATTTCTTCAGAGCAACAGCAGATACTTCAGTATCGTACAGAGGTCATTCTGAGTGGCATTTTGGCCAGCTTAGGAGACAAACCTCACTGGCATGCCAAGGTTTGAAATTCCTCATTTCAGCAATCCAACTTTGGTTTATTACTGGCCCAGAGTCCTTTGTGCCTGAATCTCTGAGAAACCTGTTTTTGTTCAATTCACCTCTGCTCCCACTTCATGCCATGCTTCCCTTCCTGTTGACCTCAGAGCTCTGCTTCCTCTGGGATCCAATGTCTCACCTCTCAGAGGGCACATAATATAGTAAAGAGTGGAGACTGAATCCCAGCTCTGCTACAAGAGTTATGTGACTGTAGTCAAGTCACTTAACTTCTCTGTGCCTCAGTTTCCTCACCTGCAAAGGACAGGTAGAAATACTTCCACTTTCCTCATGGGATTTTGTGAGGATTAAATGAGGTAATACATACAAAGCACTTAGGAAAGTTATGGACCCATGGGAAAACCTCAGAAAGTGCTTACAAACTCTTGGTAGTCACTCTGCTGACTGGTGATAAGCTGGGCTCATCTAGTACATACTTCAGAGACTCTTTTCTCATATTCGGACTCCTGGAAGAGATCCCATTTCATCTGTGCCATTAGCATCCAGGGTCACTTTGTCTTTTCTGGAAGACTCAGAGAAACAACTCTTGTTTACCCACTAGCAATACTGCTTGGCAGTTAAACTGTGGCCACTACATACACTCAGGAAAATGGAAGAGATATACTACAATAAAGGGTGTTTTTCTAGACTATACATTCCAAACAAAGCCCATTATCTTTAAGTGTCTTTTCAGCTGAATGGCAATGACTGAAGCCAGGGTGAAACGGATGAACTCATGTAGTCCGAAAGAAACAAGGGCCCATCAGGAAAATCCTACCTCAACCTCTGCCCCATGTCCTTGACATACATTTAACCCATTGCACAATTTTAGTGACTAGAACTTACTATAAGCAGACAGTGTTCAAGGCATCTTATGAAGATTTTCTCACTGCGCAACAATCCATATTTTAGTATTCCCATTTTAGAGATGAAGAAACTAAGGCACAGAGAATTTAGTTAAGTTGGCAAAGGCTACAATACTCGTGAGTAGCAGGATAGCCTGGGTCTGGAGCCACTCTTAACCACTGCAAAATTTAAAAGTACAAAAGGCATTGAGAACATACAGAAGGAAAATAAAGGTGAGGGGGTGGGTGGGGGAAATAGCTAGTTACATGTCCCAGGGATTTGGCTTTCATCAAAAAGGGAGACCACTAGTGGTGCTTAGAATTTTTAGCTTTCAAGAGAGCACTGGATTGCTCTTTTAAGGGTTAACATGCAAATAGGCTCGTATTGCATGGAGGCCTTTCCAAAAGCTCTGAAAAACCTGAAGATAGGGTTTCTAGAGCTTCATGCAAGCTGTTTCCAAGTCTTGGATATGAGGTAATTGTCACCCCTTTAATCTCATGACCAATCGGAAGAGCTTCCTATAAATTGCTGGGATTGGGTAGATAGGCAGAGTGTTGTGGAACCACTTGCAAAATTCAGGAATGCTCAATCCTCCCTAGGTCAATACTTTATAGTTATTTTGTGTTTGGGAATGGTGGCGAAGAGAAGGGACAATGACTCAGGACTGCTGGGTCTGCAATAGCCCTGGCCACCAGCACCAGCCTTCTCTCCCCCATTTCCTCCATGTATGGTAGACATCACTCGTAAGTCCTTGCTGTGCCTCAGCCTCAGAAGTCATCTCAAGGTCATGCTCCACTGCCACCTGAATTGACTTGAACCGAAAGATGAACTCAGTTTGCTATCCTGGCTTCTCGAGTTTCTTAAGAACAGATCCCATTGGTGATGGGGTAGGTCAGGTAGTAAAGTCAAGGTGCTGAGGACTGGAGGTGCTCTCGGGTTGAGCAGAAGCTAGATGCGAAAGGGTGATGTGAATGTTCTATAATGAGTGTAGAGAGTTCTATCCATGGGCTTCAGACAGACGATCCATATGCAAAGAAGCCCAGTAAAGGGTAAGATTACCCTAGGAATTGGTTGAACACAAGGATAAGTGTGTGGCAACAGGCAATACTATTACGTCCCTATTTTGTACCAGATGCCATGCTAAATGCTTTGCATGCTATCTAAAATATTCATCAATCATGAGACAGCTCCTAAATGCTTTGCATGCTAGCTAAAATACTCATCAATCATGAGACAGGTGTAATTTGATAGCCAAAGAAACTGACCACACAGTAGCCTAAATAACTTGCCCAAGGTTACAATAAATGATATAGTCAGATTTGAAGCCACATCTATATAATCTCAAGGCCTCAAATTTTAACCACCAGACCAGTGGCTCTCAATCCTGATGTCTACATTTGAATCACATAGGGAATTTTAAATATATATTTATGCCCAGACA
The DNA here is from genome assembly GCA_004027715.1 of Plecturocebus donacophilus. Taxonomy (NCBI): domain Eukaryota; kingdom Metazoa; phylum Chordata; class Mammalia; order Primates; family Pitheciidae; genus Plecturocebus; species Plecturocebus donacophilus. The sequence goes on along the minus strand of PVKP010006948.1, from coordinate 56,851 downwards.
AGTTAAATCAGAATCTCTGAGAGTGGGGCCCAGGTATCTGTATTTCTTAAAGACCTTTCCAGTGGTTTTGTTGACGAATCAGGGTAGAAATGCTGCCCCAGATTCTTCTTCCTCCAGGTGAACAGGAGTCAGAGGTATCAGAGATTTCTGCCCACGGGACCCAGAGCTCTAACCTGGTCTCAAACTTGGGTGTGGGATTCTAATGACTGGGAATTAACCAGACAGGACCCTTGTTCTATAGGAAATTGAATACAAGTAGGACCCTAGCTGTAGAAACAAGAAAAATGATTTTAGATTGTAAAATCAACATTCAGAGTCAGAATGGACCCATCAGAAAGCTCAATCTAACACTGAGTTCCTGAATGAAGCTCCTTAAATTTCTTTAGATTCTCTGTCATCAAAAACAGGAAAGGCACTAAGGGCTGTAGGAGGGCTGAGTCTACAGATGAGGATCAACTGACCAGGTGGTGAGGAGAACAGAGCTCTATGGGCTTCTCACAGGCAGGTCATCACCTATCCCACCTCCAAACAACCTGCTCTGAGCCAGCAACATGTTTCCACACATTTCACACTGCTTGGCTCATTCTGCTGGACTCCAAAAGGCTTTATTAAGTTGAAGCAAAGAGAAGAAAAACAGTCTATGTTGACTGTTTGGAGTATTTTCTCTGTTTTCAGAAGTGACTGTTAGATTCATGTTTGGCTTTATCATCTGCATCTTCTAACATTTTTATCTCCTCCCCATCCCTACCTCAAATTGCCAAGCAGTGAGTCCTGATTGACAGTGGGGGAAAAAAAAAAAAAACACATCTCCGAGACTCACAGCCCCTTCCTGGAGGGCTTGTTTTAGAAGCAATGCATGACATGCCCAGCTTAGCCAGGCCACGGGCTAATCGAATTTGGCAGATGCTCTGCGTCAGCAGGCACCAGGGTGCTAATGCCCCAGGTCAGCTGGTAAGAGGGTAAGTAGGCAAATGCCTGGCTTCTTCCCCGTGTTTTCAGGACAGGAATCTGAGTCCCAGTAATCGCTAGCCTATGGGACCAGAGGCTATTTTAGGCCTTCTTTTATCCAGTGGAAAGTTAGGGGTGGTGTCATCTGAAACTGCCAAGGAGCATCTGGTTTCACCCTTATCCAGGACATGTCCCTAGAGGAAATGGAAGCAATGTCAAGGAGACCAAAACACGGGTGTCAGAACTTCCTTTGTTTTTATTTCTGTGCCATTTGTTTTCATCCATTCCTTTCAGTTTCAGCTCACCTTTCCACTATTCTGGTTCAGGTCTTCATTGCATCTTACCTGGGCTATCAAAGCAGCCCTCAAACCATCTCTCTACCTCCAATTTGTTACCCCCACCCACTTCCAATCTATCCTCCCATGACAGCGGAATGATCTCTCTGAAGGTTCAATGAAAATAAGGAATATGAAAACACTTCATAATCCACTAGACAAATAGAAACACCCACCTATAACAAATGGACCAATGTGGCAGGAGAGACAGAAATGCAGTCTTTACTCACTGTTGACTACGCAGGTGTAAAGGCCAGTGTGTTCCAAAAAAAATGAAACAGACAGACTGAGAGGAATGTTTTTAGGAAATAATGGTCTAAGTTGGCACACAGTATTGGAACCCTCAAATGAGTCCTGAAAAAGGCTTTCAAGGTGGCCTTGTCTGCTTGGTAATTGTATGTCACTATGAGAAACCTGATAAGAGATGTAAGATGTAGATCTAATTATGCCCATTTTTCAGGGAACTGAGAGAGGCAGTAATTTGCAGAATATCACTCAGTGAGAAATTCAAAGAACATATACTTTTCAAGAGTGCCATATTGATAAAGATACCTTAATGTGGATGGATGGATGGATGGATGAATAAAGCATATGATTTCCCTCCCTTTAACATATAAAAGGGCTCTCCATTGCTGACAGAGCACAAATCAGCAATATTGGCATTATGGTCTTATAGGGTGCAGCTTTATTTTCCTGCTTTAATGCCCAGACGACTCCCAACACACTTGACACTGCACTCTAACCCTACTTCTCCCTATTCCCTAAATGTACCTTATACTCTACCTCCTTTGTACCTTTGCCCATTTGCTGTCTCCCTCTCTGATTGTAAAATCCCTATCCAACCATAACCCATAATAGGGCTGCCAGAAAAAACATAAAACCAAATGAAACATTGTTTAATATAAGTATGCACTAGCCAAGATAATCCTAAGCAAAAAGGACAAAGCCAGAGGCATCACACTGCCAGACTTCAAACTATACTACAAGGCTACAGTAATCAAAACAGCATGGTACTCGTACCAAAACAGAGACATAGACCTATGGAACAGAACAGAGGCCCCAGAAGCAACACCACACATTTACAACCATCTGATCTTTGACAAACCTGACAAAAACAAGCAATGGGGAAAGGACTCCATGTTTAAGAAATGATGTTGGAAAAACTGGCTAGCAATGTGCAGAAAGCAAAAACTCAACCCCTACCTGTCACCTTACACTAAAATTAACTCCAGATGGATTAAAGATTGAAATATAAAACCTAACACCATAAAAACATTAGAAAAAAATGTAGGCAAAACCATCCAGGACATAGGCATAGGCAAGGACTTCATGACTAAAACACCAAAAGTAATGGCAACAAAAGCCAAGACAGACAAATGGGATCTAATTAAAATTCAGAGCTTCTGTACAGCAAAAGAAACAATCATTAGAGTGAACTAGCAACCAACAGAATGGGAAAAAATTTTTGCAATCTACCCATCTGACAAAGGGCTAATATCCAGAATCTACAAAGAACTAAAACAGATTTACAAGAAAAAAACAAACAACCCCATTCAAAAGTGGGTGAAGCATATAAACAGACACTTTTCAAAAGAAGACATATATGAGGCCAACAAACATATGAAAAAATGGTCATCATCACTGGTCATTAGAGAAATGCAAATCAAAATCACATTGAGATATCATCTCACACCAGTTAGAATGGTGATAATTAAAAAAATCTGGAGACAACAGATGCTGGAGAGGATGTGGAGAAATAGGAACACTTTTACACTGTTGGTGGGAGTGTAAATCAGTTCAACCATTGTGGAAGACAGTGTGGCGATTTCTCAAGGATCTAGAAATAGAAATTCCATTTGACCCAGCAATCCCATTACTGGGTATATACCCAGAGAACTATAAATCGTTCCATATAAAGGCACATTCACACATATGTTCATTGCAGCCCTGTGTACAATAGCAAAGACCTGGAACCAACCCAAATGCCCATCAATTATAGACTAGACAAAGAAAATGTAGTACATATACACCATGGAATACTACACAGCCATAAAAAACGATGAGTTCGTGTCCTTTGTAGGGACTTGGATGAACCTGGAAACCATCATTCTCAGCAAACTGATACAAGAACAGAAAGCCAAACACCGCATGTTCTCACTCACAGGTGGGTGTTGACCATTGAGAACACATGGACTCAGAGAGAGGAGCATCACACACTGGGGGCAGTTGGTGGGGGGTAAGGGAGAGACAGTGGTGGGTGGGGAGGGTGGGGAGGGATAACATGGGGAGAAATGCCAGATATAGTATGCACCTAAAGTAAAATAAAATAAAAATTAAAAGAGAATACTAAAAACCTTTGTGACAATAATTGTTAAAACTTAAGTAAAATGAAAAATTCCTAGAAAAAAATATATATAAGTATGTGCAAATACTCCATTGAACATATTTATAGTAAAAAAAAAAAAAACATGATTTGTATTCATTTACATTTAAATTTTACTGGGTGTCCTGCAATTTTAATGGTAAAGTCTAGCAAATCCACGTATAAGGCAGCTGCCCCGTGTGCACCCTCTGGTTTTCTTCTGACCATCTCAAGGTGGGATTCAGCACTTCTTTGAATTTTTCATACAGAATTCACTCTTACTAAATAATGAGCAATGTATATTTTATGGAATAATTCTTAATAAATGTGAAAATGAGATTTACATTTCATAATTGACATTTTATTTTTGACAGTTCTTTTTAAAGCTGGCCTTACGGCTGGGCACGATGGCTCAGGCCTGCAATCTCAACACTTTGGCAGGCTGAGGCAAGAGGATTGCTTGAGACCTGAAGTTTGAGAACAGCCTGGGCAAAATAGCAGACCCTGTCTCTACAAAAAAAAAAAAAAAATTTTAATAGCTGGGTGTGGTGGCACACGCCTGTAGTCCCAGTTAGTCAGGGAGTTGAAGTGAGAGGGTCACTTGAGCCCAAGAGTTTGAGACTGCAGTGAGCTATGATCATGCCATTATATTCCAGCCTGGGTGACAGATTGAGGCCCCATCTCTAAAAGTCCCTAAGTGTCCTTTTGACCATTTCCCTACATAGCATTTAGTGCTGATCACCTGCTCTCACTCTCTATTGTGCAGAGAAGCTTTCACTTTTCAAACCCAGACACCAGTCCAAGGCTTGTTTTCATGGTAGACTTATCAAAGCAAATTTTCAATTAGGCAGGTTTCTCTTTACAAATGAATCTTCTATGAATATAAAAAGGGTTTGTATATGTTTAGCATCTTCAAGGTCAAATGCATGAAGCCTTTAGCATTTTCTTGGGAAAGATCATTGCTCCCTTACTAGGCCACAGTTACTTGTATAAACTCTTCTAGAGCAGTGGACATTTTCATTCACCTATGTACCCACTGCAATTCACCTAGCCATGTACCAGAAACCACTCAACAAGTTACCTATTAAATTGAATAAATGCAGTGTAAGACCACATTATAAGTGTATTTAGCCATAAGTGGCTACAAAATTGTTCGCAGCAGCACAAAAAATGGATCCCAGCAGTCAGAGAAAGCTACCTGATAGTCTAATTGAGTCATTCTCCATCCTAGTTGCACATTAAGTATCTGGGAAGTCTTAAAAAAAAATCATGATCTGTAAACCCCATCCTGCATCAGGTAAATCAGAATCTCTGGGGGTGAAGCTCAGGCATCAATATTATTTTCAAAGCTCCCAGGTGATTTTACCAGGCAGGAAAAGTTGAAAACGATGAACGGTTGCTGGAGATTTAGCCTAATATTCTTCTCTGGGTCTAATCCATGACAGAGGAGAGAGAACAAGATAATCAGAGGGAGAGATATGGATTTCTTTTTGCTTTTTCCTGTTGTACACATTTCATAGTTAACACTGTTCTTTCACACGCATGCACACCTTGGCACATCCCACCCCCACTACATAGTCTGGCCACTGAGCCTTGAGCTGTGTGGTCACTTTGTGAGTGTGAAGAACTAAATGGCTACAGAAATACTATGTAAATGTGCAGTCTTGGTTTTGGCTATGTTGAATATTGCTTTACCAGGTTCCCAACCCAACTTTCACTGTTTTAGGTTCTGATTTCCAATGGCTGTGGTACTTTCTGGGTGTGAAAGAATAAAGAACTCGTAAAGCGGAATTGGCCAGCTTTCCACACCCCTACCTTCACCGCACACCAACCTGCACTGACATTCAGAGGAAAACCAAGGGAATTGTTTCCTCCTGCTTTGGATACATTCCACTTAAAGCTCCTCCAGGCACTGTGAAGCAGAATTCCTTTCAGTATATGTGATTATAAAGAGATGAATTTTTGAACTGGAGACTTTGAAACTAAGGATGAGCATATACAGAATGAAAGCATGAGCCTGAGAGTCAGCAGATTGGAATCCCTGACCTTGCTCTGCACATCTCCAGCCATGTGAGTTAAGCAGGTGCCCCCTTACTTCTTTCAGCTTTGGTCTTCTCTGCAAAAGGAGTTTCTTCACCCATTTGTACTGTTTTAACAGAATCGCCAAGACTAGGTTATTTATAAAGAATGGAAATTTATTTCTGACTGTTCTGGAGGCTGGGAGGTCCAAGATCAAGGCACTAGCAGGTTCAGCTGTCTGTGTTCTCACATAGCAGGAGCGATAGGAGAAGGAAAAGGGGCCAAACTTTTTCCATCAAGCCCTTTTATAGTGGCATTAATCTGTTCACTTAAACACCTCCCAAAAAAGCCCCACCTCCCAACACTGTTGCACTGGGGATTCTTTTCAACACATGAATTTTTGAGGGACCATTTATACTATAGCAAGGAAGATGCTGGATTTGAGGATCTTTAGGTTCCCTCCAGCTCCAAATAGTTCATAGATTCTCAGTCCTGAGTAGTACATGAGAAGTCTACTGAGACTCCCTAAACCATTCTCAAGAAGGTAGAGTCCCCAGAGCCCCGACACATACTCAGATGATGCACTGAAAGGAGCACTAGATAGGAGTCATAAAACAAGTCCAAGTCCCATTTCTGCCTTGAACTAGCTCTGTGTTTTTGAAAAAGTCATGTTCCTTTTCTGAGCCTTTGTTGTCTCAGCTGTAAGATGAATGTTAGAATAGATCATCTGTACTGTTCCTTTCAACTCTGCCATTCTAGGGATATTGGATGTCCTAGTGGCTGAGGGTTCATGTTACAATAAATATGAAATTTAAACATAAAACAGCATTCAAAACATGAGGAGAAATTGGAACTTAGAAAAACGAGAAAATACCTATTATCAAAGAGAGAGGAGTGAACCAAACACAAATGCAAGTAGAAGGATAGAAGGGAGAGGGGGAGAGGGGGAGGGAAACAATTTGCGAATAAAATTTAAATTCTAGATCTATTTTTATGCAATCAAGGAAAAATACCTGTAATTGCATTTTAACTTAAATATAAAATTATATCACATTTTAGAAAGAATGCTTCAACCCTTCAAATGAACAAGTATGTTTACAAAATCAACTCCTTTTTTTTCTGTAAACCTATGTGGCTTTTTCAGAAGAGAACTAACTAGGTCAATAAGCCCACATTCCGCCAATTCTTACTGACAAATAATCGCCATGTCTCAGAGTCTTAGGTCTTATTATTTCCTTTAGTTCTTTTCCCATTTGGTCATTTTTTTTTTGGTCCTCTGAAAAGCCATTTAAGGACCTTCGATTTTAGATAGACACTCTTTAGCTTGGTACTTGAAGCCCCTTGTGATCTGGTTTCCCCTAGAGAAGGTTTCAGGCCTCAGCCTTCCCTGCTGTCCTGCACACATTCCAGGGTCCACTTTGATTGAACCAACTACCTCCTGTCTTCCAGCTATACCTCACCCCTCTCATCCCTGTTTTTTTGTTGTCCTTTCTCACTCTTGCTTCTGCACAAATAAATCCTTCAAGCCTCAAATTCCACTTTTTCCTTAAAGCTTCCTCTGATTTTCTAAGCTGGAAACAATTTCCCACAGACCTTGTTGTGAAATCCCCATCCACATTATTTCTATTTCTCCAGTGGCACTTTGTGTTTTCAGTCCTGCAATAAGGCTTCTAGAATACGACCTTCTTGAGAGCAAGATGTGTATCTGAGGACAGTACACGGAACAGTGTTTACGAGACCAGGCCTGGCTGTCGGACAGACCTGGGCTTGACTCTTGGCTCTGTTGCTGGATGCAGGGTGACTGTTAGCAGGCTACTTGACCTCTTAACTTCATTTCACTCCTCCATAAATGGTGGATGGTTCCTACTTCATAGGCTTAGAGTGAGACCCGGTGAGATAATAAATGTAAAATAACTGTTAATATAGCACTTACTGTATGTCGGACCCTATAAGCACCTGATATTTGTTTTCCACTGTTATAATAACTTATTTATCCTGCATTTTATAGAAGTCTATGAATGATTTTTAAAAAGCACCTGCTTACCCCATATCATGTTTCTCTGATAGTTGTTAAAGTAAGCAATGAGTGTGTCAACAGCTTGAGCATCAGCGTCTTGCAAGAATTTCAGACCAACCAAGCACCAGCTAAAGAACTTGGCAGCTTGTTTTTAACACAACAGTATATCCACTCTAATGGCAAACCTGTCCAGCCACATCTCCGCAACACACTTTGCAAAATCAGTGATTAGCAAATTAGTTAGCTTTGGCATGGAGCTTGATATTTGTTAAATTCATAACTTCACAGAAACTATTAAAATTAAATAAGCCACACTTTATACATGAAGAACCTGACTCCCAAAGAACTTAAGGGTCTGGCTCAAGATTAATCATCCAGCTGGTAAGTAGGTGGTCTGGCTCCATAGTCCATGGTCTTGTCCACTGGGCTATGCTATATTCATTCTATTCTCTGATTTTATATATATATATATATATATATATATATATATATATATATATAGAGAGAGAGAGAGAGAGAGAGAGAGAGAGAGAGAGAGAGAGAGTCTCACTCTGTCACCAGGCTGGAGTGCAATGGTGAGAGCTTGGCTCATTGCAAACGCTGCCTTCCAGATTCAAGTAATTCTCCTGCCTCTGCTTCCTGAGTAGCTGGGATTGCAGGCATGTACCACCATGCCCACTTAATTTTTGCATTTTCAGTAGAGATAGGGTTTCACCATGTTGGCCAAGCTGGTCTCAAACACCTAACCTCCAGTGATCCACTCCCCTTGGCCTCCCAAAGTGCTGGGATTACAGGCATGAGCCACTGTACCCGGCCTGATGGTTATTTATTTTCATCTGTGAGTAATTCACATTTATTTTCTCATAGAACCTAGCACACCATTGGCATGAACTAGATGCTCAAGAAAAAATTATTTGAAGTGACTCGAAACTTAATTTAGAGAAACTCACCTGGTTAGATGCATGTGTGCTGGTGTAAGATTAGCCACTTGAATGACATGTTGGTAGGGAGCCAACAAATAACTGGTGAACCCTGGGACTCTTCTGGTTGCCTTCCTTGGGCTCATGTCTACAACCTCCTTAGATGAGCCTAAGGAGTGATGTGTTGCTCTAGCCCTGGAAACAAAAGATTTCATTTTAAAAATTGTTCTTTTTCCAAGGAAATGTCAATAATACTAAACACATCCAAATATTTCAGAGGAAAAATAATGACAGAAAAAAGATTACTATTTTGCTGTGTGACCTTAGGCAAGTCATTTTGTGTCTCTTAGTCTCCTTGTCTGTACAATGGCAAGGCTGAACATAATGATCTTTAAGCTCCAATCTTTTGTGATTTCATGTTGTTATGTTTCTTTATTCTTTTGATATCTTAAGATATGCCTTAAGGCACACAAGACATAGAAATGTAGAAATTTGACTTATATAGGCTGTATTTGCACAATGCAAAGAGCAAAACACATATAAAAGCATTTTTGCTTATAGAGTTGTTATTTCCACAACTATGCATAAATTTACACAGTATTAGTAGTAATAACACCTCCTGTAAATTTAAAATACTTTTGCATTTATGTAGGGCTTTTAGAGATTTTTCAAAGCCTTTCACCTACCTTGTAAAGAGGTCCCCAGACTGTTGAAAAACATCCCAACAAAAAATGAACGACAGATGCATGGAAAGCCTGAATGTTATCTGTACATCTAGCATTTATCAAACATCCATTATTTCTAAGTTCTATAAGAAACTTGAAAGACACACAAGTTTCTTTCAAAACTAGACTCAAAATTCCTGCCACTTAAACAGTAAGACAGGCAAATATATGCAGCTACAAATTAAGAGTATGAAAGTACTGTGCAAACAATGACCTTCCTGAAACTGCTTTTGCAAAATTATAACTAAGGAAACTATGACAGTGAAAAATATCAGACTTAACCAGCTCCATCTTGCTTCTAACTTCTAAACTGTTCTTCTCCATTCCTGGGTGTAGGCTGAACTAACCTTGGGAAGTAATTTATAGTTTATATAATAGCACTTCACAAAAACTAAACTGTTCTTGTAAAACGAATGAAAGGCTACCAGCCACCAAGTTAGAATGAGAGGGGCTGGAATTCTAGATATTACCAGCCATTTTTCCAGAGGTCATAAGATTTGCAACTTCCCCAATTACTCTTAAAGGTACCATCACTGTTGTGAATCTAAGATGGGCCTTTTAAGATGTCTTTCCAGGTTTTTGGATTTCTACCAACTGGATGGCCCCACCTGGACCTGCAAACCAGTTCTGTGGCCCCCACCCAGGAGGTGACTCAGCATAAGGGAACAGCTTTGACTTCATATGATTTAATCTCTGAGCCAACCAATCAGCACTCCTGATTCACTGGTCCCCTACCCACCAAATTATCCTTAAAAACTCTGATCCCTGAGTTTTTGGGGAGACCTATTTGAGTAATAATTAAATTCTGATCTCCTGCCTAGCTGGCTCTGGGTGGATTATTCTTTCTCTATTGCAATTCCCCTGTCTTGATAAATCAGCTCTGTCTAGGCAGTGGGCAAGGTGAACCCACTGGGTGGTTATAAATTTGGAGGCTTAGCCAGGATTGCCCTTGTGGCTACCTGCCTGTGGTTCACTAGCCCTCTCCAGCAATGGATTCAGAGGCCAGCCCAAGCAGCTGCCTAGCTCACTTGGACAGGGGGCTGACTCTGGTACTCTCTACTGATAGGGTACCGTTGACCCAACGTGCATGGATTTAATTGCAATATAGAAATAGTCCTGGAGAGACATACCATAACTGTAGCCCTATCACAGGGTGTCTGTCTATCCCATTGTGGGGTGTCTGGGTTGGTGAGTATCCTAGGTGTTGCCAGTGTCTCCTTCCTTCTCCCAACTAGTTCTGTAGCCCCATGGTGGGGTGTCTGTCTACAGATCCATTGTGAGGTGTCTGTAGCTACAGCATGGGGTGTCTGTCTTGCTTTGGCTCCTGGAGGGTCTCGGTTGGCTCTCTCTAACTAGTAGAAAGAGTCTTGGTTCGAGAGACTTCTCCTCAATCAAGAAGATTTCAGAGAGATTTCTCAAACAGAAAATAGGAGGATAGTTTGGAAGAGATACTCTGGAATTCTTGGTTAGGAATCTTGATTTGGAAGGCCTTTTGTCTGTCTTGTCTGTATGTATTTGTATATGTAGAAAGGATCTCTGAAGGAATTGCTGATTGAAGTCCAGCAGGCCTGACTTGGTGAACTCTCCTTATCTATCTGGTCACATTCCATGAGTCCTGAAAGAAGTTTAACAGCCCTGGATTGGAGTGACTGCTCTTCATCTTGCCCAGAGACCACCCACTGAATTCCTGAATGGAGGTCACAATTCCCCACTTTGCATAGATCAAAGACAACAGGGACCAATGGGAAAAAGTTTGAGCCTTGCCAGGTCGATGTTGGGTACCAAACCAGGTGACCAGTGTCTGTTGCGTTAGGTGTATTTTGCTCCCACTGGGATAGAAAATGTTAATTTAGTTCCCCATGCAGCCTGTCAGCAGCATCCTGCAAAATTGAGAAGATTTTGCCTATGGTTCCATAAAACAGAAAAGGATGATTTTCTTTTGTAATAGGGCTTAGTTCCCCACAGCTATGGCACAGCGAACAGGGCCATCAAAAGCTGCTCCACTCCTTTGTCAGCTGCAGAGAAAGGGGACCCAGAAACCTGATATGCTGGCAAAACGGTTAAGTATTCTTGCCAGAAAAGTGTCCTCTCTCTCTCTCTGTCTCTCTCTCTCTCTCTCTCTCTCTGCTGTGTGTGTGTGGCGGGGGAGGGGGCAGTGGTAGCGATATGATAAATGTCACTGTGTGTCTCGTCTGCAAGGGTTTAATAGCAAAAAAAAAAAAAAAAAAAAAAGGATTTGTGAGACTAGTCTTCGACTGTAGCAAATCTGGTACACTTTGTGCTAAGAATTTGTCTTTCTGTAATGGAGAGAGGGTGTCCGGATAGAACATGAGTTTAAGACCCCTATAAGCCTGCTTTTCAAGCGAACCCAGCAGGCTGGTCAGTTATAAAATTTGCTGTGGGTCCCTGAAACCAATACCAGATGAAATTTCTGTCTTGTTTTGTGTCCTTAAGAGCCTAACCTTGTGATCATGTAAAGATACTTTATCTTGGTCTCCACCATCCAGAGGACAGAAATTTTGGGCTTTATGTCACAGCCCTAACAATTCTCTTGAGCACTTAAAAGTCTTTGCAAGCTTGAAATCAGCTGCTCTAGACTTCTGGGAAGAGCAATAGAAACTGCTCAGTGCTGTGTAGCTTAGTAGCTAAGGCTTTATCTTTGGACAATGGTGGCCTGGGTTCAATTATTGGCTTCCAGAATGATTCCCTTCTGGTTTATTTGTGTAACTTTGCCATTAATTGAGGTTTTTTGTTTTTTTTTTCTTCAACCCATGAATAGCTTCTGATTTCCTGTCTTGAATTTTCCTTTCACTGAACTACCTTTGGGGATATTCTAAATCTTGTATTTTTTTAAAAAACTGCTTACCATTTCTTTAAAACATCTTATGTATCCATGGCTAAGTTATAACCTTAATTAAAACTTACTAATTTCATGTAGGTGGTTTTCTGGGGTAGAATTCAAAGGCCAGAAATATTGGCTGTCCTGACTACAGTCTGGCAATAAGAGATTTAAAAGAGATTTTTTTTTAAACAAAATAGCTCTATGGTTAAAATTTGCTTAATTAAACATGAATATCCAAACTATATCTATTTAAAAGACCTTATCACTTTTTCTCTTTGACTCTGCATTAGGTACTCTTTCTCTGTTGCAATTCCCCTGTCTTGATAAGTTGGCTCTGTCTAGGCAGGGGGCAAGGTGAACCCATTGGGTGGTTACATTCCCAAAACGTTTCGGGAACCAGGCTATAGGACAAAAAGTTATTCTAGAATTTTTCTGACTTAATAAGAATTGAGAGAGGAGAAAGAAAGAAACCAATCAGGCAGGCAGGCAGGATGGGTCGTGGATTGAATTATTTCAAACAAAAGAACAGCCTGCAGGCACAGATAAGGGAACTTGTACAGGGAGGCTTGCCCAAGACATGCCCACAGCTGCACAGATAAGAAAGGCTACACAGGTGACTGGCCCAGACATGTCCACAGTGGAAAATTTCATCCCCTGACACATGTGTAATAAGGGGAACAAAGCAATAGGGTAACTCAAGCTAAGGGCCCACATGCACATTAGGGGGATGGGGCGGAGCTACCAGAAATACATGCCTTACACAAATGACATGCCCAGCCCTCATCAGTTTCCTATAAAAGCCTTTACATTCAACTGTGAAAAACAGCAACCTCTCTTCTGTGTCCCCTCTCCACAACAGAGAGCTTTCTTCTTTCACTTATTAAAGTTTTACTCCAACTTCACCCTTCGTGTCCACACTCCTTAATTCTCTTGGTCTCAGGTGATATCTCACAAGGAGAGACAGCTACACTGTGGTGCATTGGTGAGACAGTAATAGACTCCTTTCCAAGTGTATGGTATCTTCAGTTTTCAGAACATTTCACATGCATTTCTTAATTTAGTGCTTAGGACAGACCACCACCAATAATAACAACTCTACATCTTATTTTTTAGATGGGGAAACTATGATTCAGAACAATAAAAAGATTTGTCTTAGGTCAGACAATCAATACAAAGCTGATGCAAGATTTAAATACGAGTCTTCTGACTTCAAATCCTGCTTTCTTGTCACTTTTTAAACTATTTATCTGAAATTGGCATTTCATGGCAATCAGAGGATGAGGGTGAAGGGCTCTGGAGGTTTTGGTTACAGTCAGGAAGCATTAGAAAGAACAAATGTGCTTAGATGAGGCATGAAAGCCCACATACATGAAGGAAAAGAATAATTTGCCTAAGTTGCCTAGTTTAAAACCATTTTTAAATAGAAAGGTATGTGTATCTTTATTTACAGATGAGGAAAATAAAACTCAGAATGAGTATCTAAAAATCACATAGCTAGTGGCAATCTCAAGGTCTGAAACCAGGTGTGTCTGTCTCTAAATACAGTGATAGAAAGCATGCATTTTGGTGTGAGCTCTGCTTTCCACATAGATCTTGGTCCAGCCAGTCCACTAACCCTGGTGTTTTCATGTGAAATGATGCTAATAATAATAACCAATGGTAAGATCTTCTTGTATGTAATAGGTGAGATAATTCCTGTGATGTACTCAATACAGTATCTGTTACATAGAAAATTCTTTGTAAATATTAGTTACCAAGATTGTTTGTTAGGGTTGGGTGCAGTGGCTCACATCTGTAATCCCATCACTTTGGGAGGCTGATGAGGGGAGATCACTTGAGGCCAAGAGTTCGAGACCAGCCTGGTCAACATGGCGAAACCCTGTCTCTACTAAAAATACAAAAATTAGTTGGAATGGTGGTGTGCACCTGTAATCCCAGATGATATGAAGGCTGAGGCATGAGAATTGCTTGAACCCAGGAGGCGGAGGTTGCAGTGAGCTGAGCTCACACCACTGCACTCCAGCCTGTGTGACAGAATGAGACCCTGTCTCAAAAACAAAGGAAACATTATTGTTAGACTTCACTGCTTCTCTTGAGCATTTCCTCCCTGTTGCTTTAGCTGACTCAAGGAGTCCCACGTATTGTAGTGGTGTCTGTGGCTCTATAACCTTGTTACTCAGCTCTCATCATGCAAGAGTCCAAATTTCAAAATCTCTTTGAGTCACAGGCTTGCTTGTTCAGGAAAGAAGACAATGAAGCTGCATACCCAAGCACCCAGAGGAACACTTAAGCCAACCTATGACTGGATTGAGGCTATATGAGAAACCGATTTCAGATGATTTGGGCTTTAAGGAGACAAAATTATATAAAATACTCCCACCTAAGATTTCAAGGGTTCCGGCCAGGCATAGTGGCTCCTGTCTGTAACCTCAGGATTTTGGGAAGCCACGGCAGGCAGATAGCTTGAGCCCAGGAGTTCAAGACCAGCCTAGGCAACATGGCAAAACCCTGCCTCTACAAAATATACAAAAACTGAGCTGCACATGGTGGCACGTGACTGTAGTCCCAGATACTCATGAGGCTGAGGTGGGAAGATCACTTAATCCCAGGAGATAAAGGCTGCAGTGAGCCAAGAGTGTGCCACTTTACTCTGGCACGGGTGAGAGAGTAAGACCTTGTCTTTAAAAAAAGAAAGAAAGAAACAAACAAACAACAACAAAAAAAAAACAGACTTCGGGGATTCCAATTTGACTCCGAGCCACCGAGCCATGTCCATCACTTAGAGCCAGTCATGCCCAATGCAGGCAAGATAGCAAGAGTTGCACAGGGGAGTAAAGAGCCACCTGGGAGGAAACTCAGCCTAAGGGAAGAGAGTATTAGGCAGATAGTCTTGGTACAAAAATAAAGCCTTAGTCATCAAAGAGAAGGAACAAACCCTAGCTCGGTATTCTATCTCCCTGTGCAGTTCCCCATAGCATCTCCTCTGAATCCTGTGGAGCAATACAAAGGTATGTATGGAGGCAGAGGGATGCTGTGACAAAAACCAATCAAGCTAAGACTCTCTAAGACATGGCAATACCAGCAGTTTGGTATCCATGTGAAACATAGATCATGAGAAAGAAACATTCATTCTACCCACCACTGCATGCACCCCATATGACCTTAACCCTCTTGGCAGTGGTATCTAGTGGGAGACTGTAGTACCCAGCAAAAATTGCTCACAAGGGAGCTTTGACAGAACAAGGTAAAAGCCATGTAGAAACCCAGAGGACACAGTGTCTGATACACATGCAGTAACCCCTGTGGGCTCTTGGAAATAATTAGGAAACTGAAGACTTTAAAAATAATACCAGAAGTACTGCAAGAACAATTAAGGGTGGTGGGAGGTGGGAGCAGTTAAGCACAGGTTAGAAATGGCAATAACTCATGGGACATAAATATGCACTTGGGCAACCACAAAGATTGAGACCAGATGACCTGAAAGAATTTAATGAGGCTGAAAACTCAGGCCAATGATGTGAAGTACAGATGGCTGCTGAATTGTCGAACTGAGAGTCATCGAACCTCTTTTCCTTTAATGCAAATGGTAACCTCAGTGATACACAAAGAAGTTTCTCCTATCCTATTTGAATATCACTGTACACATTCTCATTAGTGACTCAGGGAGCAGAGAGAATGCCAGCCAGCATCAGAGAAAAACAAGACACTTCTTGAATTTTCTTGGTATCAAGAATGGTGACCAGTGTAGCATTAACTCTTTGATATCTGACAGGGCATCAGGTACCCCAGGTATGCAGAAGTGTCAAGGTATCCTTTTCATAAAAGGGAAGCAGATTCTCGGAGAGGCAACTGTGGCAAAGTGGGATTTTGTGGTCACACGACTTGGAATCAAAGAGACCAAACTTCAAATTTTGGTTGTACCATTTACCAACACCATGTAACTGAGCAGCTTAATTCACTTCCCTGGTCTCCAATTACGCTTTCTGCAAAACTGGATGATATGTAAGGGAAATAGTTACCTGAAGCAACTTTTACTTTTCCTATTATTAACTGGGTTAGGTTGTAAGTCTTTTAACTCTATTGTTACTTTCCTTCCTGTTCCTTCTTTCAAAATTCAAATGCCCAGGGAACAAGACAGGAAACCTAAGGGAGCATGGGGGCAGGTGGGGACTGGGGCACACAAGACCACACCTGCCCCACCTGAAGAGGTGTACTTAGATCCAGCCTACTCTTGTCCATAGAAATGCTAGCCCAGGATTATCAGGTATGATTTTTGAAGGGAAGCCAGAAATCTGGAGTTCCATGTGAAGTCTCATTTTAAATGCTGCATCTGATTCAAATTTTTAACAAACACATTAAAAGGCAAATCCATAACAGGCTTCAATCAGGCCATGGCAGCTGGCTTGCATCTTCTGGCTCTGTTTTGAGGAAGGAGATAACCAAGAGATTCCAGCCTCAACCTCTCCTCACAAACCAGCTCAAACTTTCCAAGGCATTGCTGCCTACCCCCAACAGAGAAGGTCATACTGAAGGAGAAGGGAAGACATGACTCAGGGATGGTTTCTGTGGCTCTCTAAGGGGGCTCTTCATTATCCACATTGGATCAAGGGCTACCATGTGCCACTTGCAGCTCTCAGAAGTCCCAAGGGATAACACCTCCCTAGCTCTCATCTTCCCACACTAGGACTCAGGTGCTATGAAGCTGACATCCCCTCATACATGAGATTTCGTGTTCTAGGATGTGTTCTAACCTCCTGATTCTCCTTTGAGTGGCCCCACTGCTCCAGGAAGAATTGGGCAATAGAGATACCCTTTAATACCCTTTATGCAAAGCCAACGGATTGTATTTACAAAGCTTGTTGGAGGACTGATTGATTTTGACATCATCTCTCAGGCTGCTGAAGCTCATATGAGAAACAAATTATCTTGAGAATCAGGTAAAGGAGGAAATGTCACTGGGAGAGACAGCCACAAACAAATGCAGATGGAGGTCCCTCGAGAGAAACACTGGCAGCAGAGGAAGTCAACACATTACAAGAAGGTCATGGCCTCAGTGGATTAAAAGGCTATCAAATTCCCAAAGAACATGATGATAGTTAAACTCTAGTCCAGCACAGAGGGAGTGCTCTTCCAAGGATTTTTTCTTCGAAAATCAGACAGTTTTTAAATCTTCTATGGCTAGCATTGCAAGCAAAGGGAAAGGAGAAAACTCACATGTGTTAAACACCTACTGTATTCCATGTGTGATGATTTATATATATATTCTTTAGCTATGAGACATGGCACAAGTTACTTAATCACACTGAAACTCAATTTGCATCTGTAAAAATAAGAACCTATAGTACTTACCTTGTAGGCTAATTTTAGAAAATAAGACCAAGTATGGGAAAACCCTTGGTACCATGCCTGGAAATATTAAGTATTTATTTTGCTGTCATTATCTTCTTACCTTAATAATTCCTCACAATAACCCAGGGGTATTATGTGTATTTCATGATGAAAAGTTAAATTCAGAGAACTTAATTCTTCTAGCTGTTAACTCAAGGAGCCTAGATTCAAATCTGGATTTGCTCTTTGTTTTTTGTTTTAATTTTTGACAATTTTTTTTTCTAGTTTAGTGATACTAGCAAGCCTGTGTTCTAAAATATTCTAACCAGAGTTATTTTTTCCTTTCAAGCAAAATTAAATGATGCAATGTTAAATACTTGTCTAAACCCTCCCAAGCCTTGTGGTTCATTGTCAATGCCTTCTTCTCCACCATCCCTAACAGCTTCGCCCAGCTGATGCCCAGGGCCAGACCCTGTACTGCCAGTGTCCCCTCTGCCATGGATCTTGGCTTTGGGATGACCATTCCAGGCCAGTTCACTGTCATCTAATGCAGGATAACTTCTTGGCTGGGTTTGCATCTCTGTGCTGGGTTCGCATCTCTGTGCTGGGTTCCTACTTCCCACTCTCTGGCTACTCCATTCCTCAACTGTGTCACCTGTTGCCCATTTTGTTGGCTCCTCCATCCTGGCTTCTGATTTAGTGTCTCTGTCTTGACCTTCCAACACGGCATCAAACTAGTTCTTCTTTTTTTTTCCCACTCCTAGGACCCACCAGTCTGCCCTGCTCATCCTTGATCAGGATGAGACTGATACCCTGTGAGATGCAACAGAATCAGCTCCTGGGATTGTGTTAGCAGAATGACAGGAGTATAAGATCCACCACATGGCAAGGCACCCCAGGAACCTGCTTTCTTCTTGAAGAGCAACTGAAAACTATTTCCAAATTATCCTTCACTTTGAGGTCTAAACCATACGTTTGTCAATTTTAATACTAGAGTCTAGCATTTAATTAGTAATAGCTTACTTTGTGAAAGAAAGGCAGATAAAGTGAAAAAAACATCTCAGTATTAAGACTGACAACCTGGTTTCAGAAATATTCAGAAGTGGTTTTCTCTCTCTCTCTCTCTCTCTCTCTCTCTCTCTGTGTGTGTGTGTGTGTGTGTGTGTGTGTGTGTGTGTGTTTTAAAGGAGCAGTGTTGGCAATGTATGTGTTAGGATAAAGAAAGTGTATTATTACTACAGTTTGATGAAGTTTACATTTTGCTCAGGGGGAATCTTAAAGCAAAGGGTTTATTTCTGAGTGAATGAAAGCAAAGTCTCTGTTATCATTCATTAATGGAATGGCAGGTTAGGTCCTGCAAGAATTGCAGAAGACACAGACCTGAGTAAGCCACAGAGATGGCTTCCTGAAAAACTCATTGTCCATAGTAGAAGATAAACTTTCATATGGAAAATATCACCATAATGTGTTAAGAAGGGGCTTCAGCCCTTAACCCAGCCTGGAGTCTCAGGGATGCTTTCTTCAAGGCACTACCACTTGAAGTAGTTATTGAAGGATAACAAATATGATGACATTTGCTGAAGACTTATTAAGTGGTAGGCACTGCCATAAGTGCTTTCTACCATTACCATTTGATCCTAACAACTGTTTAATGAGATGAGAATTATCACTATGCCTATTTCCAGATGAGGAAACTGAGGCACGGAGAGCTTAAGTAACATGCCCAAAGTCACCCAGCTAGGAAATAGCAGAGGCAGGACACAAACCTAGGAAGTCTGAGGATTTGAAATTGATCAGAAAGGGAAAGGAGTAAAGACAGCATGAGCAAAGGCACAGAAGAGTAAAGCAACACTGGTGTGAGCGGAACTGTGAGAGTTACACAGTAGACACTATGGCCATGCCCACCTCTTAGCTGATTCCAGAAAATTCTTCTTGCACTCTTGATCTGAAGGCTTTTCTCTAAACTAAGGCAGGCTGCTCAGCCTTTGCATGACAGGCTAGATGTGCTGGTAATTAGCACATTAGCACATTAGGGTGTGCTGATGGGATTTGATGTATAAACACTCCAGCTCCCTTGCTCTAAAAGCAGATAATTCTGAAGCATGGATTTTACACTGTTTCTCAACATTGCCCTTCAGGATTAGGCCCGTTGACAGCTGGCTTGATAACATACCTTATATAAGCCACCTCCCTTACTGGTCTTTCTGGCACTTTCCAAATATAAACATCTTAAACTTGAACCCTTGTCACTGTATCAGCTTTTGGAGGAACACAAGCTAATACAAATGTACTGTACTGTTGCTAAAATATAAAGTAGGAAACTGAAGAGGCATAGCAAAGTCAGTAAAGCCCAAAGTCTGCCATCAATCCACAGACAGATACTCATTACCTGTCCAGGACAGTGTCTGTTTATGAACACAGAGGACATAAGATATATGTATGATATCACTTCAGGAAGTCTTTAGCAGATCATCTGTCTGTCCCATCTCCACTTTACAAATGATCTACCTGAGACCTCGAGTGGGACATGATGTGTCCAGGGTCTCTTAGCTGGTTAGTTGTAAAGCCCAGATTAGTGGTTGCCTATACACTAATAGTGAGATTCCTATTCACTGAGGCAAACCAGAGAGATGTTTGAATAATCTTAGCACCAACTCCACCAACTTTATCAAACTCACGAAGACTAAGATGTTGAGAAAGGCATTTTCAGGCTCTTTCTCTAAAACCAGCATGTGCTAACCAATCCACCAGAGTTGGCCAGGGCCTGCAGTGCAAAGAAACAGAGAACTATGCTTTGGTTTGCAAATAAACCTGAGTATTGATTCACTAACCACCTGGTCAACCTAGTCAGTTCACTTCTAGAAAGTGGTGATAGAAAAATAACACAGAGATGTACATGTATGTGCACAATAAACCACTGTGTAAAAGAGTAAAACAATAGAAACCATCTTAGTACCCACCAGTGGTGCAGTACCCAATGTCACAAATAAAATAAGGACACTCTAGGAAGGTACCCACACTATCCTATGTGGAAAAAAAAGCAAGCTATAACTGCATATATAGAGTACGATCCCCTTTTTGCTTAAAAAAGAAAAGCTTGTGGGATGGAGGCAGCAAATCACATTGCCACGTATGTACCTATGCAATAATCCTGCATGTTCTGCACATATACCCTAGAACCTAAAGTGTAATAAAATATATATATTAAAAAAAAGAAGAAAAAGCTTATGTGTAGAGAGATTTTTGCTTTATAAGCACAAGAACATTCTGGAAAGAGACTCACCAAACTGTCAACAGTTTGTGGTATAATTTTTGGAATATTAACTTGTGTTTGTCCTCCCAGTGTTTCTCCCTCTCCTCCCCTGTAAGCAGATGGTCAGGCCTTTTTGTGGCCTCTTGCCACAAGGGAGATGTTTGTCATAGGGCCAGGAGCCAAAGCTGTCTGCAAGACACTTCTGATTCTGGTCTTGAATTTTATAAAATCTAAACCCATTGAGGAGAGTATGCTTGGTGTCCTGGAGGAACTGGAGAGAAAAGGGAAGGTGTTTGGAATGTACATGGAATCCTAGTCTTAGTTCTGGAGCACTCTGAAGAGGAGGAAGACCCTAGGGAGGCTGGGCTAGGGAGATGGGAATTCCAAAGCCTCACCAAAGAGTCTCCTGATTTTAAAAGTGGCAGCAGAGGAGCCAGAACCAGAAGAGACCATGTAGTCTGAGACCACAGACACCTCAGCAGTTAACACTGTGGACTAAGTTCAGTGGCTGAAGAGATCTTATTAGGGTTTGGTGCCACGTAAAACCCTGAGACGTTTGCCTGTCTGTGAGGGTGACAATAATATCTGAGACTAAATTCCTCATTACTTAATAGGATAAAGAGAGTTGCTATAGCTCAGAATTAATTTTATGTAAAAAGTAAAGTGCTATCTTTTCGCACATCTGAGTTTGTGGAATAAGATTCATATTTACTACAAGTAATGGAATTGGGATTCAGAGGGGAGAATGTCACTTATCACATTAATGTAATTTTCTGACAGTAGGATTATGCTTAGTTTTAGGTTTTCCGTTTTTTCCCACCTCCTCTCCCCTCAGTATTTTTTTAAAATAACATGTGGAGTTTTGTTTGATCATTTTTTGTGTTTCAAACAGGATCTCACTCTGTCCACGCAGGGTAAAGTGCAGTAGTGCAACCTCGGCTCACTGTAGCCTTGGCTTCCTGAGCTCAAGTGATCTTCCCACCTCAGCCTCCTGAGCAGCTGGAACTCCAGGCATGTGCCACCATGCCTGGATAAATTTTTGTATTTTAATTAGAGGCAGGATCTCACCATATTACCCAGACTGGTCTTGAACTCCTGGACCTACCCACCTCAGTCTCCCAAAGTGCTAGAGTTACAGGCATGTGCCACCATGCCCAGCAAAATCACATTGTTTTTAATGTTCATTAAGTCATTCCACCTACCCTCTCAGTCTGGTGACAGCCTCTCAAGAGGGACAGAATCAGCTGCAAAAGTACCATTTCTGACCCTGAGAAATGGATATTTTTTATTCATTTAAATATCACCTGAAAAAATCCACTCACTTAAACGGTCTGTGATTCTTGCATAAACAGGAATGCTTACCCTCCTGGGTCCTGACTTTCTGGTTCTCTGGGAGTCTTTTGAAATTCTCCTTTCTCAGAAAGGAGCCCTCTTTCTATTTCCCCTCAAAGTTGTGACTTGATCCTCACATCCCTTTATTCTCCAGGGCTCCTAGATGAGATTCTTTTAAAATTCCTTTGGAGGGCATCCCTTTTAGGAAGAGCAAATCCCTTTTGGATGGATACAGAACACAGAGGATATGGTGATAGCTGGGGACAGCTGCACAGTCTGAAGCGGACTCTGCTGGAGAGTACTACACAAAAGATGACTCTGTGTTTAAAAAATGCAATAATTCTAAGCTCCCTGCATGGAAAAATAAAAAGAAGAAGAAGAGGCTCTTTTGTACACATCAGTTCTTGGGTCCTACCAATTCATCCCATCTTAGTACCCACTGCTCTCTAACACATAGTCTCCTGACTCTCAGTCTCTCTCTCTCCATTGCCCCCATCAAAGGCACAGGCCCCGTCTCCTGGTCTTTGTAGAAGCTGCTTCCTCTTCCTGATGGACCACCTGCATTGCACTCCTCATAGCCTAGTCCTATTTATCTCTCCATGATTCTACTTCCTCCTGGCTATAGTCACTTTCTCTGAATCCAGATGTTACATATACACATATGTACTAGTCAAGAGGGAGAGGAGAGAGAGAGAGAAAAAGAGAAAGAGAGAGATTTTAGGGAATTGGCTTACTCAATTGTGGTGACCAGCCAGTCCAAAATCTATAGGGCAAGCTGGTGGTCTGAAAATTCAGATGAGTTGATGTTCCAGTCAGCGTTGAGTCCACAGTCTGCAGGTTAGGCCAAGCTGGAAACTCCATAGGGTTTCTATGCTGCAGTTTTGAGGCCATTGTTTTTTTCCTTCAGGAAACCTTAGTCTTTACTCCAAAGGCCTTCGATTGATTGGACTAGGCCCACCCGTAATAGATAAAGTAATTGGCTATACTCAAAATTTACTTACTTAAATCAGTAACAGAGAAAAGAATGACATGATGAGCTCAGGCGGAGATGTATCAATTGAAAGTCTTTATATACTGCACAGTTCCTGTGACTGCGAACCTAACCATCCAGGAATAGAAAATGTGGATTTCTCATTCTTTCTGCTACAGCCTCTAGGATGCTTGAGTAGAAATGGCATTTTTACTGCAGGTGAATTCAACAAGGGGACAGGAAGCAGCTCTCTGCTAAGCCCTGAGTTATCAACTATCATAAAGTGCCTGTAGGAATAGATTGTTACAAGTTGTGACTGAAATGAAATTCTATGATCTTCTCTTGATTTATTTAAGCCATGCTAAACATAATGGCTTCAATGGTTGGTCCAATGCTAATTTGACCAATATTTGGTCAAATAGTTAACTAAATGCTAACTGGGTCATCCTCTGTCCTCTCTGCACCCGTGCCTTGAGAAACAGCAGACAGACACCACACACACACACACACACACACTCTCTCTCTCTCTCTCTCTCTCTCTCTCTCTCTCTCTCTCTCACTCATTCTCTCTCTCTCTCTAATATGAATGAATCTTTGCCCCAATTAACTGAAGGTTGACCAATTAACTTAAACTCAGGTCTGAGGTATTAATCTTATAATCTACCTTCATGGAAGCTCCTGAGGATCTGAGTCAGAGAAAAGAAGGATGCCAAAAGAGGAAGCAAAGGGGACAAACGTGTCAGTCTCACAGCTTTGCCTCTACCAGCCTCTAGAGTTAACCTCAATAAATAGCACTTTAAAAAGGGTTCCCACTGCAGTTGACACATAAGACACAGCCCTGCTCATAGATAGAATATCTCTGGAATGGTAGGATTGAAACATCTCTTGGCTGTTGTTGTTTTTTCCCTGAAACCTGTCATCTCTGAGAGGGATGGTATATATAATATTTTAATATTTAATATAAAACACACACAAGTAGTACTTCATCTGCCTGTATCATGTTCCTAGAAGTATATTTAGAATTTTAAGCTGTTCCAACTCTTAGACATTTTGCCAAATTTTAGTCATTGAGGGAGTTGTGTTTAAACATCTGTTGACTGCAGATGTTAAGCAGTGTGAAACATTAAGATGCCAAAATGCAATTAAAATCATAATATTTTTCCTAGTAACACATCATGCTAATCAGTGAAAATTTAGAAAGATAAAACTCAATGAACAATGAATGGTAATACTTCTGTAAATAATCAGCTGTGGCACACGGGAGGGGAGAACTACCTTTTAACTAAATTATGTTAAATCATCAATGCCAATTTTCTCAGCTCTTGAAAGTGTTCTCTTTTTTCCTTCAAGCCTGGCAATGGCCAGGTGGAGTAAAACATAGGAAAGAACATCTTTTTGGTTCAAAGAACAAAAAAAAAAAAAATTGGGTAACACACTTTCCTTACTTCTGGCTGGGGCACTAAACCAGAAGATGCCAGTGTTTAAAACACTGAAATGCCAGCTCTTTTCTTAAAAGCCAACATGAAGGTGACTGATTTCTGCCTGGACTGAGGATCCAGGAGAAGATGTATGGAACACAGCCTGGACGTGCCCCAACCTGGCTGACAAATTCCACCCTGAGTAGTGGAAGAAACACACCTACAACATAAGCAGAGAAGATTTTTCTTCTGTACGTTCTAGGACTTAAAGCTGCTTTGTTTTTTGGCTGCTGGGTGGGGAAGGAGGAACTATAGTATAGCTTCCAGAAGAGAGAAGAGAGTGATCTCTTGAGTGTGAATTTAGCAGTACCAAAAGGCCTCAAAATAGCTCTCTCTCCTGCTTGAAATTCTACTGTCAAGAGTTTCTTTAGGTTTAAAACCTTGAAAGCTCCATAATGCTCCTGAGTCGAACAATAAAGCCATTAGTAGTCAATGACTTTAATTTTTTGTTCATTTCAATTTTAGATCTAATTTTATCTGACTCCTAAAAACACATTTTATATTTTCATGAGGACTTGGCCCATACGTGTAACTGGTTCAAACATCTTAATTTGTTGACTGAACTAGTCCAAATAGTCCAATTTTTTTTAGGCAAAACTGTATTTCATCAAATTGGTTGACCCACTATTTCCTAAATTCATCATTGATTGATTATCTGTTATGTGCCAACTCCTGTACTATTTCCTAGGGCTCAGAGGTGAAAATCCATAATCTCTGTTTCCAGGATTCTATTAGTATGACAGGGACACAGGCACGTAAGCAGACATAACATAATGCAGTGGTAGTAGGGATACGCCACTCTCATCTTGGCAGTATACTGATGGCCATGTTCTCGAGTTCCCAAGTACATTGAAAAAGGTGTAATAAGGAGATGCTAAATTAGCAAATAGTACTTATTTGAAGTTCTACGGTGTCTACTCCTGTGCCAGGTGTTTGGGTTAGGAATGGGTATTGGGTAAGAGGAGAATAGCAGTTAGAAAGGCAGAAAACACCAACTCAGCTGATATGATTAAGATGTTTGTCACCTCCAAATCTCATCTTGAAATGTAATCCCTAGTGTTAGACATAGGGCTTAGTGAAAGATATTGGATGAGGGTAGTGGATCCCTCATGAATGACTTAGTGCCATCCCCTTGGTGATGAGTGTGTTCTCGCTCTGTTAGTTTATACAAGATCTGGTTACTTAAAAGGGTGTGGCACCTCTCCTTCTCCCTCTTAGTCCCTCTCGACATGTGTGTATAACATGTTGGCTCCTTTTCCCCTCTACCATGACCGTAAGCTTCCTGAAGTCCTCGCCGGAAGCAGAAACCAGCACAGTGCTTCATGTACAGCCTGCAGAACCATAAGCCAATTAAACTTCTTT
This sequence comes from Plecturocebus donacophilus, assembly GCA_004027715.1. Taxonomy (NCBI): domain Eukaryota; kingdom Metazoa; phylum Chordata; class Mammalia; order Primates; family Pitheciidae; genus Plecturocebus; species Plecturocebus donacophilus. Next base: position 30,960 of record PVKP010006948.1, on the reverse strand, counting down.
CCTTTATAAAGTACACAGCTTCAGATATTTCTTTGTAGCAAAGCAAAAACTGACTAACATATCAGCCATTAAAGAGTTTACAATTTACTTAGAGGATGTAAGTGTAGGGAATTATTAGAAAGCGAGACAACCTACAAATCTTTAAAGTACAAGCATCAAATTTTGTGGACAAAGAGTATGATGTGGGTATTGAGAAAAGGACAAGTGTGATATAGGGTGGAACAGTCTCGGAAAAGTCCTCCCAAAGGATACAGAGAAAAAAATATGGAAGCATGTATATAGTAGAACTTACATAGGTAGAAGCAGAGGATCTAGGTCGTTTTTTTTTTTTGTTTTGTTTTGTTTTATTTTGTTTTTTGAGACAGTCTCACTCTTGTTTCCCAGGTTGGAGTGCAATGGCACAATCTCTGCTCACTGCAACCTCCACCTCCCAGGTTCAAGAAATTCTCCTGCCTCGGCCTCCCAAGTAGCTGGGATTACAGGCACCCACCACCACGCCTGGCTAATTTTTGTATTTTTAGTAGAGATGGGTTTCAACGTGTTGGCCAGGCTAGTCTTGAATTCCTGACCTCAGGTGATCCACCCGCCTCGGCCTCCCAAAGTGTTGGGATTACAGGTATAAGCCACTGCACCTGGTCAGGCCTAGGTCTTCTAAGCAGAGGAGATGGCAGGGGTAAGTATACAGAGCCGGGAATAAAGAGGCATTATGTGGGTATCATAGGAGTGCAGGGGACTTCACAATAAGAGACAAGCCAGTCTAAAGTTGAGTTTGTGTAGGATTTTTTACTCATCTATTATTGAGGGCCATGCACTGAACTACATACTATAGCTAAAGAACTTATAAATTCCTGCCATCTTGAAGTTTATAATCTAGTCCTAAAAAGAAACTTATCAAAGAGGTTTCTCTGGGCCTTAATGTGTTGGGGTCTATGCCTTTTCATTTCATCCTTCAAATACTGTCTACTCAATGAAATTTACCTGGCCTGTCAGCCAAAATAATTTATAAAGGCAGCAATAGCTAACATTATTAAGAGTCTCCTAAATCAGTATACTGTACTAAGTACTTCGCATGCCTTATTCATAATAAGTTAACATCTCATATTTTTCAATATATCAGGCACCATGTTATGGTCGTTACAAAGATTGCATAGTGTAATCTTTACACCAAGCTCTTCAAGGGTGTACTACTATTATCCCCAGTGTCTCTATGAGAAAACTGACCCTCTGCAAGAGGAAATGATTTCCCCAAGCTTCTCTTTAACTTCATAGGGGAAGATGAAGGATGCTTAGAGAGTGGTATGGCCAACATTGTGTGCCTCCTGATATAATAAAATGCATAGCACATAGCATCACTTTTGAAGTACTGTATGCTTGCCAAAAGAAAAATTAAACTTTCAAACTTATTGAAAATGGGGGGGACGGGAGTGGTGACTCATGTCTATAATCTCAGCACTTTGGGAAGCTAAGGCAGGCGGATCACTGGAGACCAGGAGTTCAAAAGCAGCCTAGCCAACATGGTGAAACTCATCTCTACTAAAAATACAAAAATTAGCCAGGCATGGATGGCTCATGCCTGTAATCCCAGCTACTTCAGAGGCTGAGACACAAGAATTGCTGGAGCCAGAGAGTTGGAGGCTGCAGTAAGCTGAGATTGCACCATAGCACTCCAGCCTGGGCAACAGAGCAAAAATCTGTCCCAAAAAAGAAAAAAAAAATAGGCCAGGTGCAGTGGCTCACACCTGTAATCACAGCACTTTGGGAGGCCAAGGTGGGTAGATCACAAGGTCAAGAGATCTAGATCATCCTGGCCAACATGGTGAAACCCCATCTCTACTAAAAATACAAAAGTTAGCTGGATGTGGTGGTGCATGCCTGCTATCCCAGCTACTCAGGAGGCCGAGGCAGGAGAATCTCTTGAACCTGGGAGGCGGAGGTTGCAGTGAGCTGAGAAAGTGTTATTGCACTCCAGACTGGGATACAAGAATGAAACTCTGTCGATAAATGATGCCACAAAGAAGTAAATAGAAAAATTTAGAATTTTGGAGTGTAGGGACTGCAGGACAACTGACCTAATTTCTTCAACGTGTCAAATATATGTGTGTTTCTGTGTGTTTCTACTATAAATATAATAAAAATATATTGTATATAATAGAAAATTTGTTTGGATTGTATTAATGTAAAGTTTATGGTTATGGTAATGTAAGGTAATGTTGGGCCTTGTTTAGTTCCTGAATTAAACAAACTAATTTTTAAAAAGATCTTTCTTTAATAAGTAGGAAAATTTGCATATGGACTGATTATTGGAGGATATCAAGGAAATATTCTCAGTTTATTTAGGTGTGATCATGGCACTGTAGCTACGGGAGAAAATGCTAATATTTTTTGCAGACATGTACGAGTGTGTTGGGAAAGGACATCAAATGTGACATTAAAATAGGGCATCAAATGTGACATCAAAAGGACATTAAATATATTTAGCAACAATAACTACAACAGGAAAGAATAAGTGATGCAAACATGGCAAATGCTTGCTAATTGTTAAAGCTGGATGATGACTATATAGATGACCACTGTATTCGTCTCTCAATCTTCCTGTGTTTGAAATTGCTTTAAATAAAGATTCATTTAAAATGCATGGCTTCAAAAAACCAATAAGGCTAAAAACAGATTCTCTTATACCATTGAGCCCAGTTCTTTGCACATAGTAGGTGCTTAATAGGTGCATTATGAATTATTAGAATTGGAGCATGGAAAACAGCTACAGAATGAATGAAAATCACCCTGTTCTCCTAAACATATAATCACAGCAGTGTGGGCTCCAGACAGAAAATCTCTTCTTTTTAAGTATGTTTATGCTGCATGTTGCTTTTTTTTGGTGGAATCTTCTCCTCTCTTTGCCTACAAGGCTGCCTTTAATGTTAATCTTGATCAAAATTCACATAGATAAAATTTTAAATGTGAGGGAGAAGGGCCTTTGCAGTGTGGTTCACCTAGTAAGTGTAACTTGCTTGACTATGGAGAGCTTTGAACACAGGCTGACATTGGCCTTGTCTCCAAAAATAGCAAACTGCAGCCACAACTTAAACACAGACATGATGAAATCAATATTTCAAGGAGATCAGTTTCCAGCTTCTCTGCCCACCATACTTCCAAATCTGCCTTTCACAAAAGCATTTCTCTTGTACTAGGATATAGAACCACTACTAAACTGTGACTGCAGAGGAATGAGGGCTCCCACAGGCCGAAAGACACTACCAGTACTAATCTATTGCTTTGAACATGCCAGGCTATTTTTCCATATCAAATCCATGAGGGATAGAAAATGACGTCAGCAAACATTCTTCCGGAAACAGATTTATTAAACCAAATATGAAATTACTGGTACTTTTCCAAGGGGAAACAAGATTGAAAGCTCCTGCATATAGCCTGTTTATATTAAGATATTTGTGTCTCAATTCCAGAAGCTGGCAATTGAACTCCCAGAAATAAACTGGCACCAATTCCCATGAATGAAATGACTATGAATCATTTCATCTTTGAAAATTAAACAAAGATGTGACTTCACAGGTGATGAGTTGGGTGGATATGCAATATTTCCACAAACACTCAGCCATAATACGTGCTCATATTAATGGTATGATTCGGAACCCTTTAAACATTTCTACAGCTCAGTCTTATGAGAGAGAAGAAACCCAGCATGTCTGTTTAAACAAGCTTAGCAAATTATTTTTGTAGAAGTCTGTCTTTCAGTTTTTCCAATGAGGTGATATGTAGTTTTAAGGGCATAGAATGTCTCACATAGTCAGTACATCCTTTTAGAAACAAGTGTCTGCTTGTGAGTTGTCCCCTCACCTAACTGTGAAGTGAGGAGATGACCAGAATTAATAAACTCTTTTTTTTTTTTCTTGTAGTGATGGAGTCTCACTGTGTTGTCCAGGCTGGTCTCAAACTCCTGGCCTCAAGCAGTCCTTCCACCTCAGCCTCCCAATGTGCTGGGATTACAGGCATGAGCCACTGCACCTAGCTAATAGTCACTTTTTGACTTTCTCTTCTTTTACATATCCAGAAGCCCATTTATTCATACTTTGAGCATATAAAGGGGTGCTATAATATACACTAATCATTAGCCACATGTGACTATGTAACCTTAAATTAATTAAATTTAAAATTCAGGTTCTCAGTGCACTGATCATATTTCAAGTGTTCAATAGTCACATGTGGCTAGTGCTACCATATTGAACAGCAAGATTTAGGACATTTTCATTGCTCCAAAGAAAAGTGGGCTATTGACATAGTTCCCATTTTTTCATTTTTTGAAGAAGTCAGAAGAGCAGTATTTGTCCTATATCTCTCATAGAAAGATATCATAGGATCAATAAGAATAAACTGGAATTAGTTTCTCTAAAACTCATTCTGAAACTCTGAAGCCTCAGTTTAAATAGTATAAAATTTTGACTCAATAAATCTTGAAATATTCAGTAAGAATGGCCAAACAGAAAATATTTTGGAGTCTACTTGAATAGCTAATTGGATTGTTGATATTTGGTATAAAATAGCATTTAATTAGATCTCATTTGAAATGAACAGAATGTGCTATGTGCAGTATATGTTTGGAATACTGATTGAAAAAGGTCAGACATGCTGAAGACATGTTCATGTAATACTTATTATCTTTTATCCTGTGTCTTGTTCTTAAGGAAAAGAAGACATCTAACAGGACACAGTAGCAAATGGGAGTTTCTTCTTAAATGTTATGTGAATGACTCACTTGTTAGGCAAGTGAGATGACCAAGGACAGGAGGAGAAGACAGCAGAAGGGCTGGAAGTAGTCAACTTCCAAAGCTCTAGAGTTGATAGTTCACATCTATTTCCAGAAAGACTTCTAAATCTAATGATTTGAATGTAATGCTTTACCTAAAAATAAAACCAATGTTAGATTATGCAGCACGTGTTAGCCAGTGAAGATTAATGAAAAAAAGCATTGTTGTGGAGAAAAAGTATCCACCATTATTTATTCAAAAAAGAATGGAGCATCCACCAGTACTAATCATTGTGTTAGGTGCTTAGAGTATGTTAGGAGAAATAAGCATTCAAGAGATAACAGGATGGATAATTAATTACAACTGAAATATTATAAAGGAAACATAAAGGGTCCCATAAAAGCACATAACAGGAGGACCAAAGCTTTGAGAGTCAGAGGTTTTTCTAAAGAAATGACATTCAAGGAGACATCTAAAAGAGGAGTAGTGTTTATCTAGGTGAAGAGGTGGAGAAAGAGCATTTCAGGTGGAGGATATGTGTATGGAATTTCTAAAACAGGAAACAGCATTAAGCATTTGTTGTGAGGGAGGGCATAGCAAGCAAGAAAAAGGAGAATGTGACACAAGACTGGGAGGCAGGTGGACATCTGCTCATGCAGAACCTTATAGAGCACGATCAGCGAATAAAACATGAATGAAACATGCCTTGAAATAAATATTGCTACTTTGTGTTTTTATGAACAGTTATAATTCACAGAAAAAGACATAAGTACGCAGAAGTATGTGGTATAGAATGTTACTTAGTTATCCAGATCTATGAAAAGAAAGATTTCCAGATGGAAAGAGACAGTGTTTTCAAAGTTGTGGAGGTAAGAAAGAATATGGTGTTTTCTAGAAATAGTAAGGGGAAGGACAAGAGAAAAAGTTAAACTGTAGATGAGGCCAGATTGTTGAAGTTTTTAAACGACAGGATAGGGTGAATGAACTTCACCTGTTACGCAGCCAGGACTCAGACAACTTTCAGTAGAGAAGGGCAAACTGAGAATTGTATTTAGGATAATATATCACATGGTGGTGAACGGTTGGGGAGAGAAATATTTAAATGGATATGAGAGTTTGGGTTTGACGCTGTGGCCAAAAGCAAGTTGCGTTATATTCTTAAAGTGATCATAAAACCTTAATGAGGAAAATAATTCAGTAGGTAGGTGGAATGAAATTGTCGCAACAATGAAGTAAGGCAGAATTAAGAGTGACAGTTGGGAGGATGGGGTACTGGGGTGGATATGAAAGCCAGTGAGAATGAGTGACTTCCCAGTCTTCGTTTTCCTCTTCCCCTACTAACAGCAGCCAAATTTCCCTTTGGAGACCTACCCACCCACTTCAGCTTCATGATAATTAGCATTGAGTAATGAATTTCGTATTTAGTAGTTAATTAGATATTTAGAAATTGCTTCAGGAATATACAGGTGACCCTACTTGGGTAAATAAGAAACAGATATTTGCTGAGGTTTCTCTGGGAAAGAAGTTTCTTCGTGTTTTCCCAGCAGTTATCAGGGGCAATGGTCTTTCTCCCTCTGTAGAGAGGAAGGTAAGGATGTGGAGCCTGCAATAGCTGCAGCCTTTTTATACAAGGATGAGGAAGCAGAATGCAAATGAGCCGATCAAAAGGGATAGAGTAGAGCAAAAGAAATCACAGAGAGACTGTTTTAGTACTCTGATGACACTGAGAACCTCTGACTCAACCTCTGTACTCCAGTTATAACTCAATACATTTCCTTTTTTTATACAGGTCACTTTGTGCAGAGTTTTCTGTAGCTTGACACCACTACAATATTAATGACACAGGGAGAACAGATGAAAATGAGTTAATCTTTAAAAATAGAAAACTGATGAGAAATTCTTGCCAGGCAGGATTAACTTTGTCCCAACTATTTGATAATATGAGAATTGGCTTTATAATCAAAAGTAGAAGGAAGAAATAAAATGAAAAAGATTATCATCTATAAGTGATACAGCAGCACATGGTATTAAAACCAAAGATCTCATGTCTAGCCATGTGCTGCTGCTTTCCCCTCACCCTCTCCCTCCCCCCTAACCAGAGTTGTTGCTTGCAATAAAGAACCATGACTGAAAAACGCTCCCTGAAAAATGAAATCCAAAAATTTAAAGAAGAATATTTTAAACCACTGGGAATTGCTATTAACATTTAAGAATCTGTCTTTCCAGCCATGTTTGTACATATGCACATTTATTTTTAAAAGAATGGGATCCTGATGCTTATTCTGTATTACAATCTGAGTTTTTTACATAATAATTTATCATAGACATATTTTCATGTCAATGAAGACTTATATGATCTCTACTAGCAATTTCACATTTATGTCTTTATAAAGAATGTCTGCAGAGTGATAAAGGGAAGGGGTTTTAAAAGTCAAAATGCATTCTCAGATATTGGCTGTGTCTCTTACCTCTCAAATACACTGTGGTTCCTCATTTCTGATTTGCAGCTTAAATGAAAAGTGACCTCTACAGTCCTGAGCCAAATCCTGGCACAGGGAATGAGGGTTACCATCATCATTTTAAAAATTATTAATATAAGATATGCTGCAGGGGACCAAAGTGAGGAGACAGAAGATATGTATGAGGTATGTAGATACAATAGAATTGGGCCCTATCTACACAATACACAGTCCATGATAGAAAAAATCAGTAAGAGGAGTTAACAAGAAATAATCATAAACTACCATATTTTTTCATATAAAAATTATGTTACTAATTTGGGGGTCAAATAATTTTTATAGCACAATTAATATAAAATTTGAGTGATGAGATTATTTAAACAAATGAACCGATATGCCCCCTATTTGATTTCTTTCCACTTTCCACAAATTAAAATGAACAGAAACATGAGTGGAGTTTATGGTCTTTATGAAAAAGTGATTTTCTCTATGTCCTTAGGCAAAATGCCTTCAATTGACACAGGCTCCATCTGTACTCCAGGCAAAACTGCACGTTCTTCCTTTTTTAAATGTGTGTTTTTAAAATACCATTTGGCACCTACCCTACAAAGCTTAAAAATTAGATTTTGGAAAAAAAAATCACCCAAAATGTTGCCTCTCATATAGAGGCAAGTAAATTGGATTCATGTAAATGATCCTTAAGAAATGTCTTTAAGTCTGTATTCCAACAATTGCATTTTTTAAAATACACATTGATTTGCTTTTAAAATTTAGCCTACTATTTTTTTTCTCCTGTATTAGAAAAGAAACTGCATTATGCAAGCATGTCTTGCATTGAGAAACTTAGCAAATAAAAACTCTTATTTGCATCATAGAAAAATTAGGGAGTCAGTATTTACCCTTTAAGATGATTTTCAAAAATAATTCAAAGTAAAATCCCTTTAAGGGGAAAACTTGCCAAGGGAACTGAAAACATAATTTTAATTTAATACAACTTTTCTGAAACTCATCTACTATGTATAGTAACAAAACAGTGAACATGAAAAAGTTGATAATATATCCTCCATTATATTCCCAACAGTATATGTATTTCTGTAAATATTTTGAGCTAAAGAGAGGTGGAAGTATATCTAGCATGGATAGCCCTGGTGATTCAAGAAGCTGACCACATACATTTAAGACTGGTCAGACAGTAATAATAGGGGTCTGTCTTGCTTTGGAAGATTTTATACTTTGTATTAGTGTTCTTTTCCCTATCACATATCAAGTATTTACATTCTAAAACTTCCACTCTGTAAATTATTCAATAAATAGTGCTGTTTTGTGTTTACTGGATGACTATGAAAAAATAAAGCAGGATCCCTACCATACCCTTACTATATTAAGTCTGTATGGATCAAAGATATGAATATAAAAAACATTTGTTTCCAAACGCACTGATCAAAAAAACACAACCAACCCCCCCAAAAACAACAACAAAACAAACCATACACTTCTATTTCAGCAACATGAAAGCCTAGGTTTTTGGAGACTTCCTCATGGCTCAGAACATCTACAAGTTTGAATTAAATTTTAAAAATTTGTTTAATGCATGAATGAGCTTTAAGGAGATTAAAGAGAATGTCTAAAGCCCTTGAGGCCAGAATCAACAATAAGGAGAAATAATCTAGTATTAAATTCCTTACTCCTGGGAGCAAAAGCCTTGGTTTCATTGGGGCAGACATGAGATGTGAGGAAATAAAGCAGAATGAGAAGGTAAAGCAGAAATTCTAGAATAAAGTTTCCCACAACCCAAAGGTTGACACCCTCATTAGATGATTAATGAACTTGCTATGAGAAGACAGTCATGGCCTGGCTCAGACTTGAGACAGTTGGAGCTGGAAAAGAGGGAGTATGGGAGGAAAGGTCTCTTCTCTCACCAAATCCCTAACCATAGGCTCCCATTCACACTAGTTGGGAGAATAAAATTAACACGATTTGTACAACCTGCCCTTCCCACTTCCCAAGAAAAGCCTCTAGTCAAGATTTATATGGAAATGATAAAATGTAGTTATTGAACTAAATAAAATTATATTTAAATAATGACTAATTATTTGAGGAAAAATAAAATTGTATTTTCCTACCTTATACCATATGCAAAATATCAATTCCTGATGGTTTGATGACCTCTGAGAAAGACAAACTTTTCAAAACTAGCAAAAAATGAAAAGTATATATTTTAAACCTTGATCTAGAAGAGAATTTCTTAAACAAGGTATAAAATGTGCAAACCAAAAAAAGAAAGGTTGATAGATTTGATAATTAAGAGCTGTTCATAAAAAAAAATACAACGTGAAAAATGGCAATCTCTACATGGAGACTATGATGAGCTTAGAAGGGAGCCTTTCAACGACTACCATAGAGCCCTTTCTTCAGGTCAATATGAGGCTCTTTACCGTATTCTTCCAGTAGGGACATTCATTCACTTATAATGCTACTATGCTCAGGCCATCTGATCTAAAATACTGTCATTAGAGTTGCTATAAATACAGAATATTTAAATTTCTGTGTAGCATTATATCAATCTAGTTTGACAATAGCCTTTAGGGCATTATTTTACTTGTTCATTCCATTGCTTATTCATTCATTCATATCAATTAGTAAACATTCATTAGGCATCTACTCTATGCCTAGCATTGCACTAACTCCTATACATCCTCAAGAGAATCAGATCAGATTTTTAAAATTTATTCATTCAACAGCTATCTATTGAGCAACTGCAATATAACAGGCACTGTTCTAAACATTTAAACACAGCAGGGGATAAAAGGGGAAATGTTCCTGTCCTTATGGAGTTTACCCTCTAGTGATATCTACCAATATCACATTAACATCTAAAGCTCTCCACACCCACCCCTTAGCTGTTGACTCAAGAATTCCAATTCTTGCAAAAACTTCCCCACCATCAGTGTATTTCTGGTGGCCACCAAGGAAATATCATTCGTTCCTGCAATTCAGGGCAGGCTATCACTTACCACTTGATTATGTCATTTAATTCTATGAGACATTTTATGTGCTCTTTAACTTTAAAATATAACAGCATAGACAGTAGTTTGTGTGTGAGAGTGTGTATGTATTTTAATTTACATCTTAGAGTAGTTAATTACCTTAGTTAATTGTCTTAATTAAAACCTGAAGGGTGGTCAATTAATAATCAAAGAATTCTAATTAGGAAAACACTCTCCAAAAACGACTAGCTTTTGCTAGACCCTATTAGAATACTGTATTTCAGAAACAGTTCCTACAGAACTACTTTAGTTCTTTAGCTATCACAATTTCTGGTCCACACCAAAGGTTTATTCATTAGCATAAAAATGTTAGAAATCATTTCTCGGTGCTGAAATAAACAGTGTTCCGGGCACTGCACTGTCTATAAATATCATACAGGCACCCCCCGCCCCTTTACTGAAATAGCCCAATTGCTTCAAAAAAGAACCCCTAGATTTAGGATTCTGAAGAGAGGATGGTGTTACCTAGAACCTACTAGAAATTTAAGCTGAATTCTACCTCTAAACATTGTCCTATGAGAGAATTAAAGAGAGCTGGGATTTTGTCACATTTACAGAATGGGTTAAAAGACTGTTTTTGTGCCTACCTATATGGCAGAATTTGACAATCTGGCCTGAGTCTTGCTTTCATGGCAAAGTAGCATTTGGCAGAGAAATTTTGAGGAGGAAACTGATAGCCTTCTACCTGCAATAATTACAGCATCTACCATCTACCTGCCAGCTACCAAAAAGAACCCAATCATAATCCTCGAAGGATCTAGTATTTGTAAATGAGCAAATTGGCTTAGGTCCATTTGCCACAAGTAGGCATTATTATCCCATTTTAAAGAGGAGGTAAGATTTAGAGATGTTAAATCACTTCATCAAGTTTTCAAAATTAGTAAGTGGAGGAACTGAAATTTGAAAAGCAGATCTGTACAATTCTATAACCTTTATTTCAAACCCTTAATCATTATATAATTATGAAACTCTGCCTCATTATTGGCCATCTGGCCATTTTTTACACTTTAGCCTATGCAGGCAGAGATTGGCTCTCAACCTATGGGTGAATTATAAGCACAACCATTGCAAGGTTTACCACCCAAGAATACGTATTCATCCTTATTAAACCTCCTGTCCACAACACTACTCCCTTGACCTTGGGCACATTTCTCCGGCACATTTTGGGGTATACAGGTGGTTCTAGTGGTGGAGGCCTTTTTTTTTTTTTTTAGCTGTATTGCCTCAGGAAGACAGATGCAGGGCATCCTGAAATCCTCCTACTTCCCTAAGACACTCTTCTCCAGAGAATTCTGAATGGAATCCTGCAGAGAGAAAACTGTAGGAAGGGGCTAAGTTGCTAATCTTATTAAAATAGTCCAATTGTTTGAGCTCAGATGCTTGACAGCATATGAAGATACACTGATCAGTTTACAGGCATGTAATCCAATCTAGATAATGTTCTGCCTAAAAAGGGACTGCTTATACCCACTCTGGCAGCAGCCCAGGCTGGGAGCTTTCCGGTTAGAGCAGCAAGATGCCTAAGCCAGTAGACTCTAGGACTTCATCGCTGCTGGGTAGGGTAGCTGGCTTCTCCCCACATTTTGCTATTCCATACACGTGCATAGGCATGCCAGGATGGCATTGCCTTTCCATTAATTCCAGCACTGCACGTCTGACTTGTGTTCTACTCAGCCCTTTATCCTTCCTCGTCACCCATACAAATGGCCCCAAAGGTCCCTGACTGGTGCCTGGTGTCAAGCAATAGGATCCATTCACTTGTCTTAGTCCATTTGGCTCTCATAACAAAGTATCATAAACTGAGTAGCTTATAAGCAAAAGAAATTATTTCACACAGCTCTGGAGGCTGGGTGGTTCAAGATCAAGGTAGATTTGTTGGTACCTGGTGAGGGCCTGACTTCTGGCTCATCAACGGTGCCATCTTGCTGTGTTCTCCCATGGCAAAGGGGTGACCAGAGTTATTAGCACCTTATAAGAGCACTAATTCATCATGAAGGCTCTATGCTCATGACCTAACCAGTTCCCCACAGCTCCACCTCCTAATACCATCACCTTCAGGGTTAGGTTTCAACCTATTAATTTTGAGGGGACACAAACATTCGGTCCATAGCAAACAATAATAATAATACAATAATAATAATACAATAATCATTTAGTAAATATATTCTCAGGAAGAAGCCTTTTTCCAATGACAGCTGATGTGAAGCTGCAAAGAACAAGATACTGTGATTCAATCTGGGACAACTCTGAGGGCCCTTCCCAGCAACAGAGCTCTCCATAGGACAGCAAGGCCTGAGCTAGAACTACCTTGTAAATCAGCTTCTCCCTTAGCACAATACAGCCTTCCCCATTTCCTTATAGCTGTATTTCCCAAGAGCACTTTCTAATAAACCTTCTGCATGCAGCTCTACATCTCAAAGTCTGTTTCCATAGAACTCGATCTGAGCTAGGACACATCTTATCAAAGGACAGGTCCATTGTGAACTTAGCAAGTAGGATCCCTCTGTGTATGACAGGGGCTCAGGGAGCCATGGAGGCTCTGAGGTGGGACAGCTATGAGGCTGAGGCCCTGACAATTGGAAATGTTCATTAGTAAAACTATGCAGTATAATTTCATAGAAGATTATTCTATCTGGAGGCTAACAGATGGCTCTGAAGCCAAATTCGGGACTCTAATTCAACAGAGAGATTCTGCTGATGTCACCAGCACTTGAGCTGTGTGTTCCAGTGTGGGCTTTTTAAGGGTTTGGGTTGTCTTTTTTATTTTTTCTTTCCACAAACAGCCATAGAGACTCGAGAGTTAATTCAGCCTTGTAGTCACTCCAAGGCCATCTGTTGTTCAAATTAAAATACATATTTTTAACTTTAACCTTTCAATCTTTAAAGTTTTAAACCTTTGCAATAGAAACAGTCATTTTGCAACAGCTTCTCAGCTTCCTGATTCAGTGACATCAATGAAAGGGGAATGTCAGTTTTGGGAACGTCAGTAAGGAACATTGGCAGGGCTGACATTGGTAGAGGGACATGGAGAATCTACCAGGTTATTTTCTGTTCTGGCATGACATGGTAACTAACATGCCATGCTCTCGTTTGTTGGAGTCAATCGAAACTCTGATTAGATTTAATAAGGATAATTTAAGAATTCACATTGCTTCTGAGGAATAAATAAATAAAAAAGGAGCTAGAAAAATGCTGCAGAATTTAGACTCCTTTGTTAGTTCTATTAATCTGCTGGCATACTCTAATGTGGAAGCCAAAAAAATGTAACCAAAATGCTAATTTCTTTTGAATGATTTTTTTTCTTATTTTAAAAGCCATGCACATTCATTGTAAAAAAATAAGGAAAATGTGGAAAACTACAAAGATACTTATCCTGCTGTCTAGAGATTAATGCTTTTAACATCTTGGTGTATTACGTTCCTATTTACTTATTTATTTTTATTATTTTAGAGGCAGAGTCTTGCTGCGTTGCCCAGGCAAGACTCAAACTCCTGGACTCAAGCAATCCTCCCACCTCAGCCTCTCAAGAAGCTTGGACTACAGGCATATACCACTCTGTCTGGCTGTGTTCCTGTTTTTAGAGGTGAATTTAAATATCAGTTTTATGCAGAGATCGGGTCATTATAACTCATGATGTATTGTCCTTGATATTTGAATATGCAATTGCTAATTCCTAATTAAAAGGAGCATATGTTTTGAATCTGTTTGATCTTATTTCTTCTTACCAAAATGTATGATTTTTTGTGCCATCCACTTTATCTGTGACAAATGAATAAATTTGCTAAAACTATTTTAAACTACACAAATTAAAATGGCATATTACCCTTCTCAGTTCAAATTAATTCAACAACCCTTTTTAAATGATAGTTACTATGTATTCTGCACTTTGCTAAGGGAAGTATAAGGATGGGGTTGCAACAAGGAGATACAACTGTGCAGACCACACAGTCCTAGGCTCTAGAAGCTCATATTTCCTTATGAGCTTCATGCAATGAATATTATTGAACACCTACTACGTGCTGTCAATATGGTTGTGCATAATAAGGACATGGTCGCTACCTTCATGGGGCTTACCTTCTGATAGAGTAGATAGACAAAAAATATATGAGATTATTTCATATAGTATGTCTTAATCATGTTTTTTATTTTCTGTATCTTATGACATTTTGACATCTGAAAAATCTTGTCTGGAAAGAGACTTTCCCTGCAACACTAGCCAATTCTTAGAGATAGTTAAGAGCTCAGGATTGCACCTTTCATTTGCCAAACAACTAATCCAGAGTCTATATCCCCAACTACCCCCTTTATCTAACTCTCACACACCAAGTTAACATTTTCCCTGCCCTAAATTATCCCAGAACCATGTACAAGGCAATTAGAGATCACCTCTATAGCCCAAAGCCCACTGAAATTATTAAAACTAGCCAATCCTAAAGTGTTTCTTCTGCCCTGTCTTAACTTTCCCATGGAATCCCCCATAAAGACTATAGCCTAGACTCTTCCCTTTCCTGCTTCTGCCTCCTACCAAAACCTGGTGCTTTCTCTGTGGCCCTGTATAGCATGGTATATCCCCTTCTCTTAGGAAATGTAAAGTAATAAGTCTTCTTCCAATGGCATTGGCCACTCCGTGTTGTCACCTCGGTTAACTAAAATCACTGAGACACAGTGGTAAATACGGTTGTCCCTCCACATCCATGCGTTTCACATTCATGGATTCAACCACCTCAAAAATATTCGGGACAAAAAAGTTCCACAAAGTGCCAAAAATCAAAACTTGAATTTGCCACATGCCAAGTACTACGTTGAATTCAAGCAAATGACGTAATGTGTAGGCATGTATTAGGTATCATAAGTAATCTAGAGTTGATGTAAAGTATATAGAAAGATGTGTGTATGTTATATGCAAATACTATGCTATTTTACATCAAGGACTTGAGCATCCTGGGGTTTTAGTATCCTTCAGGGATCCTGGGCCAAATCTCTTACAGATACCAAGGAAAGACTGTACAGTGAAGGCAAAAAAAAAAAAAAAAAAAAAAAAAGGAGGGGGCGGGGGAGAGTGTGTTACAGAGAAAAGCTGAGAGCTGCTGCTTCAGAGAAGTGATAAGAAAATGCTTCTCTAAGGAGATGGTATTTTGGCTGAGACCTGTATGGTAGAAGGAGCTAGCCAAGCAAAGGATGTTCTAAGCAGAAGCAACAGCAAGTGCAAATATCCTGAGGCAAGACTAGCTTTGCTAGTTCAGTGAACAGGAAGGCCAGGTTGGCTGAAGCTGAGAGGGATAGAAAGAGATGGGAGAGGCAGATGGGGCAAAGTTCATGGAGGGCCTTGCAATAAAGCAAACCAGACACACATGCAAATAAGCATGACGATGCATTGTGAGCAGTACCTAATATTTGCACTTCTTTCAAAGTCTTTGGGGATATAATACTGGTGCATTCAAAAGTTTAAATCTCTGATGCAATTCCAGGAACTGTGGCACAGCAAAATTGGTGACATTTTGGGTAGATGTATAAGATAGCATTCATTAAACTGTACTCAGGCCTTTCTCCTACATTTCCTGTAAAGTGGGTTTTTGTAAATTGAAAGAAGACTGCTTTCATCCAGCAGTCTTGAGTGAAGTGATAAATGTTACACTGTGCATAATGTCAAAAACCTAGTGCAAGGTGCATATACCTTTGTGGTTTGTGGGTGGGGGTTGACGGTGGTAATAAGTGGGGGGCAGGAAGAGGGTGGTTCTCCTTAATTAAGTTCTTTGTTGAAGCCCAGCTTACCAACTGTTGGGTTCAGAGCCTGCACATGACTCATGATTTGCAAGCTGGGCCTGAATCTTGATTAGAATAAAAACTAGGTGGCTTAAACCTGACAGCTTTTTAAAGTCAGACACAAGAAGATGCATTCACCTTTTCAGTTTGGTGTGACATAATTGTGGTTTCATTTACCTGACAAGTTGATAAGAATATTTAGTTTCTAGGTCCATAAAACAGACTCCAGGTATCATAGAGAAAGGATATTTTAAAATTCCCCTTTTCCCATAATGCAAAATATTTTCTTTTGAGTAAAGCTTGGGCTGCAGATTTACTCAAATGAAAAGGAGTGGGTGGAGAATAGTTTATTAACAACAATAACACGAGCCAAGCTTTAAGCTTAGGGCTGTACATCTTTACACATTCATTATTATTACAACCCTGTTCTGTAGCTGCTATTATTTTCCCCACTTAATAGATGAGGAAACTGGGCTCAGAGAGTTTAAGTGACTTAGGCCAAGGCCAGAGAGGGAGTGTGGACCCAGATGCCTGGTGGACCTTGCATTCAACTCAGGTCTGTTTGGCTTCAGCCTGCATTTCTCACTGTACAACCTGGTCTCCCAGGGTGCCATCTCACCATCTGCACAACCGGAGCAGGCCTACCCTACCTTTCATTGTTGTTGTCAAGAACAGGATACAAATGATGGCTTGCAGAAGACTCTACAGATGGCAATTTTAAATTAACAAAATTAAAGGAAACCACACACTGGGCTGTACCCTAACTCACAGGCCTCACGTCAATGGCAAAGTGAATGACTTTCCTAGTGCTGAATAGGAAAGAACGTGCATCCTGTGAACACGAACTCTGCAGCGCCTCCTGGTGAGTTCTCCTTTTCATGGAACCGGGTTTCAAATACACATTTCAAGGTAAAGGAGTTTCCCATTTAGTAGAGAAAGCAGCATCTTTAAAATGCCTGTGCCAAGGCCTAGACCAATAATATCACATATTTTCTCTGTAACACATTCTTTCTATAACATATTTTCTCTATAATATATTCTACACATAATTCCAATATGTTTCCCTAAGACAACAGTATGATCTCAATTAAATGTTAATTTTGTGTATATTTTTATTTATTCCACATCATATTTCAAAAAGGAGATGAGGCACCTTAAAGTATGCAAACAATTTAGCATTATATAAACAATTACAAATAAGTTTTCAACTAATGCAAAGAAAATAGACAGGAAAATAAAGTGGAAACACAGAGAGGTTATGTTATTTGATATCTGTGCTTTAAAGCCCTTTCTCCTTTCTAGACTTCATGTGCATTATCCCATTTGATCCTTGACACAACCCTATAAACTGGGAAGACTGGGTGTGGCATTATTAATCCAATTTTACAGATGAGAAGACTGAGGTTCTAAGAACTTCAATGATCTTCTCAAGGTGACAAAACTAGTTGAAAAAAAAGGGAGGGCTAACCTCAGATACAAGTTTTCCTAACTGCTAGCCCAAAACTCAGTGAATTCTGATGCCCAAGTCTCCAGGGTAGGAGAGATCCCAGGGAAAGTAGGAATGAATGCAAGTCAACAATGTCTTGGCACACTTGGTTCTTCTGTGGCCTGTCTTCCTGTCTTCAGGTGTCATTCAAAGCCCTCTTGGTGGTTTTGGTTTTAGGCTGCCCAAAAGTCTTTGCCAGAGCTGCTGCCCTCCTTCACTCCTCACCCAACTCCCATCAAGAGTTTCATTTGGACTAACATAAACCACTTTTATACAGTTTGGCTATGTACCCTCCCAAATCTCATCATGAATTGTAAAAGGAATTATAATCCCCATGTGTTGAGGGAGGAAGGTGATTGGATCATGGAAGCAGTTTCCTCCATGCTGTTGTTGTGATAGTGAATGAATTCTCATGAGATCTGATGGTTTTACAAGTGTTTGAAAGTCCCTCCTTTGTTCTTTTCTCTTCTGCCATCTTGTGAAGGAGGTGCCTGCTTCCCCTCCCAGCATGATTGTAGGTTTCCTGAGGCCTCCCCAGCTATGCAGAGCTGTGAGTCAATTAAAACTCTTTCCTTATAAATTATCCAGTATTGGGTAGTAACTTTATAGCAGTATGAGAACAGAAATCCATACTCCTATGTCATGAAAGGACTCCTACGTTATGAAAGGCACCCAATCCAGTATGCAGGTTTCTCGGTGCCAATTCTTGGCTAGGTGAGCACTAGCTGAACATGTACACTCAAGATGAGACATGTGGGTTGGGCTTGGTGGCTCACACCTGTAATCTCAGCATTTTGGGAGGCTGAAGTGGGAGGATTGCTTGGGGCCAGGAGTTTAAGACCTGCCTGGGCAATGTAGTGAGAACCCCCATCTGTACAAAAAAAAATTAAAATTAGCCAGGTAGCATGGTGGCCCATGGCTGTAGTTCCAGCTACTCAGGAGGCAAGATGGGAGGATCACTTGAACCCAGGTGTTTGAGGCTGCAGTGGGCTATAATTGCATCACTGCATTCCAGCCTGGGCAACAGAGCAAGACTCTGTCTCAAAAAAAAAAAGATTAGATGTGATTGTTAAAGCAAATTACAAGCCAAAAGTGATGATTATAGAAAAAGTTTTGGTCTCAATGAAACAAAGATTTTTCTAACAATAAGTCTGTCCTAAACCAGAGTGGGCTACTCAGGTGAGGGGAGGCATGAATGGGTCTTGAGCTCCCATCCCTGCAGTGCCTCCAGCAGAGTCTTGATGCCTGTGTTAGGGGCTGACCCTGCAGGGAGCACATGGGGAATCTGTGTTGATATGCTACTATAGCCCCATCTCACTCCACTCAGGCAACCATTTCAAAAGAGCTTTTTGGCATCAATGCCAACCAAGTGTCACTACACAAGGGAAAATTCTCCTGGCATGCTGGGTATAAGGTCAGAAAGACTTTGACATTCCTTAGTTCTACCACAGAAGAAGCCATCATGCCCATATAACCCTACCTTCTGAGACAACCAGGCTCTGTTTATAGATTCTTTCCAAAACTTCTCTTTTTATGTTGTTGTTTAAAGGTTTTCCCCTAAAATCACTGAACTGGATCTCTCTATTTTAAAGCTTAAAGGCATTTTTCAGTGGATTTGAATACTGGGAAACTTTTTAGCATTAAGGCAGCCCTACATTTTAATCTACTCTGATCCCACAGTGGTTGTCTCCACCAAGAACAGCAGTTGAGGCTGGATTAGGAAGGAGAGGAAAATAAGAAGAGCAATTTTTCAGCCTGTGTGCCTCCTCCTAAAGTGGCTCTTTTCAGCATCTTCAGTGTAATATATGTTGAAAGTACTGTTATTTAAATTATCATTAAAAAGATGTTGGGGAAAGAAGAGTCAATGCAGGATCATAGAATATACAGATAAGATCACCAGAAAGATGGACACAGGGACACAATGTGTTCTGTGTTCCACATCACCCCCAGCCAAGGTGCAGGCATCCCCTACCTCCCCACCACATTCACCTCACCTACAGCTTAGAACACAGTGTTACTTGTGCCAGTGAACGCACGTGTCAAACATCTCCTTTGTGCTGACATGTGCTGGACACTCTCTTTAAGGAGCTTAGTGTCATACTGAAGATGAAAACTATGAATGTATTTAAGCTGCACACTGTTAATAAAATAATCCAAGGCAGTTTACAGAGGAAACAAGGGCAACAACATAAAATTGGCTAATACAAAAATGGAAACCATAGATGAATAGATAAAACATGAAATATATATATATATATATATATATATATATATATATATAAATCAAATATTATTCAGCCTTAAAAGGAAGAAGGTTCTGACACATGCTACATGAGTATTGAGGACATTATCCTGAGTAAAATAAGCTAGACACAAAAGGGCAAATAATGTACAATTTATCTTAAAAGAGGTATTTAGCATAGCCAAATTCATAGAGACAGAAAGTAGAATGGTGGCTGCCATGGGTTTGGGAGAGAGGAGTATGAGGAGCTATTGTTTAATGGTTTGGAGTTTTCTCTTTGACAGGTAGACAGTGTTTTGACAGGTAGACAAGTTTTGCAGGTAGACAGTGGTGATGGTTGCACAACAATGTGACTTTACTTAATGTCACTAAACTGTATACTTAAAAATGTTTAAAAGGTCAATTATATGTTATGTATATTTTACAACAATAAAAAACACACTGGATTCCAAAGGTTTAGTACAAAGAAATGAAAAATATCTCATTAATACTTTTTTTCTGCATTGATTGTAAGTTGAAACAATAATATTTGAATATGGTGGGTTACATTAAACATATTATTCTTAAATTTTTAAATGAAAACCATAGAGGAAGAATAATAAAATCAAATAACTTCAAGGGGGCCAGCGTGTGCAGACATATGTGAAGCGACAAGTAATGTTTACAACAGGGGGTATGTTTGAGGCAACCAAGACTCTATGCCCAACCCTAATGCATTCAGGTTAAAGTTTTAAGAAACCCCATGTATTAGTCTGTTCTCATACTGCTAATAAAGACATACCCAACTAGATAACTTATAAAGGAAAGAGGTTTCATGGACTTACAGTTCCACATGGCTGGGGAGGACTGGCAATCATGGTGGAAGACAAAGTCAAAGAGCAAAGGGACATCTTACATGGCAGCAGGCAAAAGAGCTTGTGCAAGGGAATGCCACTCTATAAAACCATCAGATCTCCTGAGACTTATTTACTACCCTGAGAACAGTATGGGGGAAAGCACCCCCATGATTCAATTATCCCCACCTGGCTCCACCCTCGACACGTGGAGATTATTACAATTCAAGGTGAGATTTGGGTGGGGACACAGCCAAACCATATCACCCCACTTAAACAAACATAGCCTCAGTCTCAATGACCTAGAGGCAACAGTTACTGGCATCTGACATGGTATGTTACACATTTGCTAAGAGGTTGCAAGTTTGGCTTGAGTTCTCTAGCAGCCAATGTGAAAAGAGAAATTTAGCCAGTTGCACAGTTCACAAGATAGTAACATAAAAACCTAGCAGTTATTCAGAAGCACATGTGCTATTGATATTGAGATAAAAAAGAAATATCTCCTGAGGGTCTTATAGAAAGAACACTGCAATGTAGTGAACAACATCCTTAGAGGTTGGGACAAAGTCCCATGGAATTTTTCTCACCCCATCCCTCATTTGAGGCCCATTATTTTATAGAACAGTGTCACAAAAAACAGTTCTGCCAGAGGCCAGTGGCCCAGTGGAAGATAAAGTAGTGCTGGACAAATGGTAGAGATGATGAGGAATGTGTGTGCTATTGTCATTCAAAGGTGGGCAGACGTCATGAGGTGTCATCTGCAAAGAAGGCAGTGGGCTGAAGCTTTAGGAAAGGGAAGGTTTAGATTCTTGTCTAATCCATGATGGGTACACTGGAAGTATCTGTTGCATGAATGACTGTGTAGATGTCAGTCCATTCAGGATCCTATAACAAAACACCTGAGACTGGGCAATTTATAAACAACAGAAATTTATTTTTCACAGTTCTAGAGCCTGGGAAATCCAAGATAATGGTGCAGCAGATTCAGTGTCTGCTTCATGAACTAGGCCTTCTACCTGTGTCCTCATGTGGCAGAAGGAACAAGGGAGTCCATTAAAAGCTGTTTTATAAGGGTACTAATCTCATCTATGAGGGTGGAACCTGCATAATTTATCAACTTTCCAAGGGCTCCACTTCTTATTACTATCACATTTGTTTTCCAGTTCTAACATATGAATTTGGAGAAGACACCAACATTCAGACCTTAGCAGTAGAGAAAAAAATACAGAGGTATTTCAAGGCCTAAAGGATAAAAGAGTATTTTGGCAGGCAATCTGGCTGAAAGATATCAGTCAGGATGTTAATAGCAAGTGACAAAAATCTAACTTGACCTTGATTTTTTTTTTAATGGAAATGTATACCATTCAGGACATAGGCGTGGGCAAAGACTTCATGACTAAAACACCAAAAGCAATGGTAATAAAAGCCAAAATTAACAAATGGGATCTAATTAAACTTAAGAGCTTCTGCACAGCAAAAGAAACTATCATCAGAGTGAATAGGCAACCTACAGAATGGGAAAAAATTTTGCAATCTATCCATCTGACAAAGGGCTAATATCCAGAATCTACAAAGAACTTAAACAAATTTATAAGAAAAAAACAAGCCCATCAAAAAGGCGGCAAAGGATATGAATAGACACTTCTCAAATGAAGACATTTATGCAGCCAACAAACATGAAAAAGTTCATCATCACCGGTCATTAGAGAAATGCAAATCAAAACCACATTGAGATACCATCTCACCCCAGTTAGAATCGTGATCATTAAAAAGTCAGGAGAAACAACCAATGCTGGAGAGGATGTAGAGAAATATGAATGCTTTTGCACTGTTGATAGGAGTGTAAATTAGTTCAACCATTGTGGAAGACAGTGTGACGATTCCTCAAGGATCTATAACCAGAAATACCATTTGACCCAGCAATCCCATTACTGGGCATATACCCAAAGGATTATAAATCATTCTACTATAAAGACACATGCACATGTATGTTTATTGCAGCACTGTTCACAATAGCAAAGACTTGGAACCAACCCAAATGCCCATCAATGATAGACTGGATAAAGAAAAGGTGGCACATATATGATATGGAATACTATGTAGCCATAAAAAAGAATGAGTTTATGTCCTTTGCAGAGACATGAATGAAGCTGAAAACCATCATTCTCGGCAAACTGACACAAGAACAGAAAACCAAACACCTCATGTTCTCACTCATAAGTGGGAATTGAACAATAAGAGCACATGGACACAGGGAGGGGAACATCACACACTGGGGCCTGTCAGGGGGTTGGTGGGGAGCTAGGGGAGGGATAGCATTAGGAGAAATACCTAATGTAGATGACAGGTTGATGGATGCAGCAAACAACCATGGCACGTGTATACCTATGTAACAAACCTATATGTTCTGCACATATATCCCAGAACTTAAGTATAATAATTTTTAAAAACAGAAAGCCAAAAACAAACAAAAAACTCAGAAATGTATTGGAAGCATATTGGAGTATCTCACACCATTAAAAGAATGAGTTGAACATCAAACATGTTGAAGGCAGAGTAAAGGTGGGCCTACATGGTGGACATGGAGATGTGCTGCTCAGATCCCCTTTCACAGAACAATGTGTTTTTCCAGATGCTGGCCATGTGGTCAGCTGACAGCCTTCAGCTGTCATCTGCTTCAGAGTTTTCCTCAGCTGCCGAGAGTTGCCTCATCCAAGAACTTGCCCTTCCCTGGGTAGCCCATGTCCAATTACTAATCACTGTGGAAGAATAAAGGCCAGAACATCTCAGCCCATGCAGAACAATTTCAATGGGCCATTTATGCTCAATAATTCTCTGTGGAGTTGGCCTTGTCAGACTTGCATTGAGTTCAGTTTCTCCCTCTACTCAATCTTTCTTTCTCCTCCTCCTTTCCATAAGTGTTGTCCCCTAATAAATATCCTGCACCCTGAATTCTATCTCAGGGACTGTTTCTGTAGAACCCAACCTTCAACAGCCTAAGAAATGAATTCAAATGCCAGAAGGATGCTCTCTCTGTCTGTCATATCTCATTATTTCTGGATCTTTGCTTCTGATTCTTCCACTCCAGATTGCTTCTCCAAACATTGGGAAATCTGATCATGAAGAGTTTCTCTTAATATTAGCTACAGGGGAAAAAATGTTAGCCACAGAAATGATCAGATTGTTATTGTTTGCTTTCTGATTAAAAAAAAAAAAAACTGTTTTAAATCCCAGGAAAGGATAGTAAATAGCCCAGCTAGGGTCAGCTATCTACCCACAAACAAACTCAAACCTGGATGTCAAGACATTACAATTGGCCAGGCTTTGTTCAAAACCTGTTTCTCAGGAATGGGATCATACACTAATAAATATGGGAGTCCCACACACTCATGGGGTTTCGGAGAGGATTGCTGGATCACGCGCGCGCATGCGCGTGCGCGCGCACACACACACACACACTATAGTCTTTGTATTTTGGGGAGTCCTAGCAGGTTCCTTTGAAAGATTAATTTGGGATTTTGTATGTCAAGTGTGCAAGTTAAAATATTTTTAGTTAATTGGTTTTCAAACAAATACTGGAACAAGACTCTTTTTCAGACAAAACTTAGTCAAAATACCTATATAATAAGCAGATAATAATGAAGCTGCTGATTTGAGAGGAAGTGAGAGCCCCAGAATCCAATTTCTTATCTTTATCTAATTTCATTTCCCAGCAATCATTGAGCAACCTCATTCACTCTTTCAACGAATAGTCATTGAACACTTCTTCTGCCTCCACAGCATGCTAAGTTGAGTAAAAACAAATATAATCTCTATTTCTGGAGCATACTATATATGGTCCTAGGACACAGTTTGAAACCCACTATTCTGAGTAATACTGGGGGCGGGGGTTGGGAGAATGACAACAAAGGATTGAGATAGAAGAATAATGTTTTAGAAATACTGACCTAGTGGTTTTAGATGCTGTCAACTTGATTTGGGAAATACTAGTCATGTTGATTAATTGGAAAACTATTGAAATAGCCAAGACATAAAATGTGTGGTCCAAACTAGAGAAAAGGCAGAGGAAATGAAAAGGAAGAGTGAATACAAGAAATATACGGTAAGAAAAATTGATGAGTCTTGATGACAACCTCTTAATGGATCTGGCTAGTGTCTATTAATGCATGATATTAAAACAATCCCACATACATTTAAAGGCACTAAGGCTCCCCTCCCGCTTTTCCCACTCAATCAAATTTACAATATATTCCAATCCACATCACTGCACTTTCATATTAATCATTCATGCATTCTTGACACAGCCCATTTCAGTTCTATTCCTTCAGCACCCTGACCACTCACACATATTTCTTATGGTTCCAAGTACAACAGTCTCTCCCGGCTGATGGCAGCCCATGACATTCCTCATGTCCTCTTTGTATATAACTATAATCAATATTAAATTCCTAAAAATTTACAGTTCTACTAATATCAAATACTCCTTTAGCCAAGATATCATTCTGTGGCTTCTGAGGGACTTGTTTTATGTAATAGCCAAAAAAATAAAAATAAAACATTTTAATTTCCCTTTACTTTTAAGTTCATGTATAGTTCAATGTGTGGTTACATGAGATAAGGTCTATTTTTCTGGTCTTGGTAATGACTCAGTACTTTTGAAGCATCTTGGGCAGAAGATGTTTGCACAACTACCGCCTTGTATATTCACTTTGCAATTTAGACTTTCTAAGAATTTTGCAAGATTATCTCTAGAAAGATCCTTCTGAATTATTGCTCCCCACTCACCTGTCACAGTTGAGGGAAACTGAAGAGACTACATGCTGGACATCTAAGTTTCAGCCTTGTGTTCTTTCGCTACTAGAAGATATAAGAAAAGGTAGGAGCACATATTCTTTATGACAACTCACCATAAAGGAGCAGGGTTTTTGGCCTTGAAGCAGGTTTTTATTGGCCACTGAAATCCTATTCACTACCAAATCACTGGGGGCAAATATTTAAACTTAATTTCTGCGTCAGTGCCTTTTTCTTTGTGTATTGGAGTTTTGTGTGCATATTCCTAAGTATCTACCTAGGCTACAAGCTACCTGAACACAGAGACTGTGTATTGCATGTTCTAATATCTCATGCACTACTGTATTGGGCACAGAGATTGTAAGCCATATTTCATTTATTTATTTATCTCGCAAAAAAGATTGAGTACTTACTATATACCAGACACTGTTCTAGGTGCTCAGGTTACAGAAATAATTAAGGAAAACAAAGTCCCTACCCTCATGGGGCATACTGCATAACAGGAAAACTAGAAATTGAACAAGGAAGACCTAATAGAAAAGACAATATTCGACAACTAATAAGAAGAATGATGAGGTTTATAAAAGGGAAGTGCAAAGTCTGAAAGAACAACTGTCAAGAGGTTACCATCCCTCCCTCACTTATCTTCTAAACATCCTGCCTCCCCACCTCACCCCTTTCTGGATTCCTGAGTGAAACTGGCAGCAGGGACACAAAGCATGAGTGTCACCATTCTGTGACTTCTGTGTCACTTGGGGCCCCTATTGGGGCCCCTATTGGTTAACGTAATTTGGTACCTCAGAGCAAGTGGTATTGGTGATTCAAGCACAAGATTGATAGTAGCTCCCAGGAGGGAACAACTGAGAGTGACAAACCTGCATTCATTCATTCATTTATTCAGCAAACATTTATTGAGCATTTATTCTGTGCCAGGTACTATGAGCAGAACAGTAACTGCCATCATTGGAATACTCATGTGCTGGGAAAGATGCATTTTAAGCAAAGGATCATACAAATACATGTAAAATAAGTCCTACATGATGCTCTAGAGGGTTCAGAGAATATATAATGGAGTGATTTGACTTCTGTAATAAATTCAACACACGTAACCCATGATCTTACAGTCCCAAAGCTTGAACTCTCATGTGTATGTCACACTGAAAAGTCAGCAAGTGTATGATCGCCTCCAGGCCATTTTCTTTCATACTTAGACAACTCTGATTATTTTTATTAGACTTTAAGTTCTGCAGTACATGTGCAGAACATATAGGTTTGTTAAACAGGTATACATGTGCCTTGGTGGTTTGCTGCACCCATCAACCCATCATCTACATTAGGTATTTCTTTTAATGTTCTCTCTCCCTCCACCCTCCACCCCCCAACAGGCCCTGGTGTGTGATGTTCCCCTCCCTGTGTCCATGTGCTCTCATTGTTCAACTTCCACCTATGAGTGAGAACATGCAGTACAACTCTGATTACTAAAAAGTTCTTCTATGGAAACTGAGTTAGCATTCTACACAACATCATTGTTCTAACCACGATAATCACACACAAAAAGTTGACAAAACTTTATTTTCAAATGTTAAAAAACAACTAGCAAAACTTTCCTCCATCTCAACCCTGGATTTCAAACCTTCCATTCCATGGCATGTTTATAAGTTCCCACCCCATCTTTGTCACTTACCTTTGGACTTGTTTTATAGTCCAAGGGAAACGGAAAACATTGCATATTGTGTTCATACTCATGGAAAACATTGTATATTGTTTTCATACCCATGGAAAACATTGCATATTGATCCCTATGTAGTTTGCTACTATGCTCAGATGTCTTATAATCAATTTCAGCACAGCTCTCTAGCTCTGGTCAATCAATGAGTATTAACAAGAGGGTGAAATCTTTTCGCTATCCAAGCTTAACCATGTCCCTCTAAAAGTGGGACTAAATACCAGGCTCAAGCATTGAGTTCTAATACTGGATCTAGGCTAACCATCATTGTAGCCTCATTCTGAAGCTGTTAAATTTTATTATCAACGCTTCTTTCCCTAGATGTTCCATTACCTGGCACGCTCTTGCAAATAATATGTGGAGCGGAGACATCAGACAAATGAATTTATATCCTCCCTTCACTATTGACCACTTTCTATTTATTTAATACTTAAGGCTCAATATAACCATTTGTAAAATGTAGCTAACAATACCTACCTTGCAGAGTGGTTGTGAAGACCTGTGAGACAATGAAGTAGATTTACCAGATCCTTGATTCATTTTCTAGTGTATTTTCTTTCTTGACCACTTATGGTCTAGGACAGTCTTTTCCTAGTTCTAGATCAACCAAAAGACTCCACACAAAAAAAATTTAAATTACTCCAGAAAAACTGAAAAAAAAATAAGAAAGGAGAAAAAGAGAAATATTCTGTTCTTGGTTTAGGTAAGCAGACAGTATAAAGATGCCAGTTTTCTCACTGCTGAAAGAAATCATAGATTACACAAATAAATGGAAAAACATTCCAATCTCATGGATTGGAAGAATATTGTTAAAATGGCCATACAGCCCAAAGCAATCTGCAGATTCAGCACTTATTCCTATCAAACTACCAATGTAATTTTTCACAGAATTAGAAAAAACTATTCTAAAATTCATGTGGAATTATAAAAGAGCCCAAATAGCCAAAGCAATCCTGAGCAAAAAAGAACAAAGCCAGAGGCATCACATAACCTTACTTGAAACTATACTGTGAGGCTACAGTAAGTAACCAAAGCAGCATTGTACTGGTACAAAAATAGACACATAGACCAATGGAACAGAATAGAGAACCCAGAAATAAAGCTGCACACCTACAGCCATCTGATCTTCAACAAAATCAACAAAAATAAGCAATGGAGAAAAGACTTCCTATTCAATAAAATGTGCTGCTATAGCTAGCTAGCCTTATGCAGAAGAATGAAACCAGACTTCTACCTTTTACCATTTATAAAAATTAACTCGAGATGAATTAAAGATTAAAATGTAAGACCTCAAACTCTAAGAATCCTAGAAGAAAACCTAGAAAAAACCATTCTGGACATCAGCATTGTGGAAAGAATTTATGACCTAGTCTTCAAAAGCAATTGCAACAAAAACAAAAACTGGTAAGTGTGACCTAATTAAACTAAAGAGCTTCAGCACAGCAAAAGAAACTATCAACAGAGTAAACAGACAACCTATATAATGGGAGAAAATACTCACAAACTATGTATCCAACAAATTTCTAACATCCAGAATCTATAAGAAACCTAAAAACACAATAAGCAAAAAAAAAAAAAAAAAAAAAAAAAAAAAAAAAAAAAAAAAAAAAAAAAATCATTAAGAAATGGGCAAAAGACATGGATACTTCTCAAAAAAACAGATATACAAGTGGCCAACAAATATATAGGAAAAATTCTCCACATCAGTAATCATCAGATTTATGCAAATGAAAACCACAATGAGATACCATGTCATACCAGTCAAAATGGCTATCATTAAAAAGTGAAAAAACAACAGATGCTGGCAGGGCTATGGAAAAAAGGGAATGCGTATACACTGCCAATAAGAATGTAAATTAGTTCAACCACTGTGGAAAGCAATTTGGAGATTTTTCTTTTTATAATATGGAATCTTACTCTTTCCCTCAGGGTGGAGTGCAGTAGTGTAGTCTGGCTCATTACAACCTGCACCTCCCAGGTTCAAGTGATTGTCCGGCTTCAGCCTCCTGAGTAGCTGGGCTTACAGGCATGTGCCACCACACCCAGCTATTTTTTATATTTTTAGTAGAGAGAGGGTTTCATCATGTTGGCCAGGATGATCTGGAACTCCTGACCTCAAGTGATCTGCCTGCCTCAGCCTCCCAAAGTGCTGAAATTATAGGTGTCAGCCACTGTGCCCAGCCGAGATTTTTCAAAAAAACTTAAAACAGAACCACCCATCAACTCAGCAATGCCATTACTAGGTATCTGAAAGAAAATAAATCGTTCTACCAAAAAGACACATGAACTTATGTGTTCATTGCAGCACTATACATAATAGCAAAGACATGGAATCAATCTAGGTGCCCAACCACACTGAATTAGATAAAGAAAATACAGGGGGGACAGAAACAAGATGGCCGATTTGGAGCAGCTCAGGATTGCAGCTCCCAGCGAAAGCACAGAGGGTGAGTGGACGCCACATTTCCAGACGGATTTTTATTGCCCACAGACCAGGAGATTCCGAGGCAGAGGAGCCCCATGGGTTGCCAGCTAGGCTATTTTGGCCTGCACGGCAGTTTTGGCCAGTGCCCCAGCATGGCGGCTCTCTGCAGGCACTGTTTTAGCTGGCAATTGGAGCTACGAGAAGACAGAGTCACTCATTCAACTGATAGAAAAGGGGACTGAAACAGGGAGCCAGGCTAGGAGAGTCCCAGGCAAAAAAGCAACACAAATCTCAGCGCAGCTGTTTCAGCCAGTGCAGGTGCAGTGGGTCACCGCATGGGAAATTTCACAGATCCCAGCGCCTTTTCAACAGGCAACTGGAACACCTGGGAGAGAGTCGAGCGTTCACTCTGAGGCAGGGAGCCAGATGATCAGGCTTGGCTGGTCCCACCCCAAAAAATACAGCAATCTGAAACGCTCTGGATTGAGAGTTTCACAGCAAGCACAGCTGAACCCGGGATGGTCCAGCTGTATGGGGCAGGGGTGTCCGCCATTATCGAGGCAGTTCACCTCTACAGAGATAGTCCACCATTGCTGAGGCAGTCCGCCATTACAGAGAGAGTCCACCATTATAGAGGTGGGCCACCATTGCCAAGGCAGTTCTAACTATATCCATATAAACAGGACTGCAGGGAAGTTCACACAGCAGCTGGGTGGAGCCCACAGCTCAGCAAAGCCTCTGTAGGCAGACAGTGACTAGGCTGCCTCCTGGCAGGGCAGGGCAGCCCTGAAAAAAGGCAGCAGGACAACAGTAACTCATAAACAAAGCCCTAAATCCCTGGGACAGAGCACCTGGGGAAAAAAAAAGAGGGGGGCAGTTATTAGTTCCACTGCAGCAGACTTAAACGTACCTGCCCAGCAGCTCTGAATGAACAATGGAGCTCACAGCTCAGCATGTGAGCTCCTATAAAGGACAGACTGTCTCCTCAAGCAGCTCCCTGACCCTCATATATCCAAAGAGTCACCCCATAAAGGAGAGCTCAGACTGACATCTGGCAGGTATCCTTCTGGGACAAAGATAGCAGAAGAAGAAACTGGCAGCAACCCTTACTGTTCTGCAGCAGCTGCACTTGATCCCCAGGCAAGCAGGGCCTGGAGTGGACATCAGCAGTCCTACAGCAGAGGGGCCTGAATGTTAGAAGGATAACTAAGAAACAGAAAGAAATAACTTCATCATCAACAAACTGGACGTCCACTCAGAGACCCAATCTGAAAGCCAACAACTACAAAGATGACAGGTGGATAAATCTGCAAAGATGGGAAGAAATCAGTCCAAAAAGGATGAACACACCCGAAACCAGAATGCCTCTCCTCCTACAAGGGATCACAACTCCTCACTAGCAAGGGAACAAGGCTGGATGGAGAATGA